>JAVJIF010032768.1:0-30927 GCA_038442645.1 Agave tequilana
AAAACAAGATATTTAAACAACTTTTAAGGCATAGTGTATGGATATGATCCACTACACAAACATGGTGAAATATCTATGTTTTTGACATTAGGATCTAGACATGGTTTTGTTAAAACATGTAAACTTGAAATACCAAACCAACATGTATTTTTCTAAAATAGAAAATCTTTTGTAAAAACAAAACTATCAAGATGTGTGTGTGTATGTACTTGAGCAATCAAGAGAATCTACAAGCTCCAAGCTCTGAGACCTGAACATGAGGATCCAGGAGATCAGAACTCCCCCGACGAGTGGTGTTGTGAATGCCAAGTGACGTGTAGGAATAAGTACACGTGTATTGATAAATCTGAATTATAAACAAGCATTAAAAATCGTGTCGTGAGCACAAGTATACAGGATCAAGTAGATATGTAGCAAGTGATATAAAGCAGGGGGAACACATGGTTAATAAGATAAGAGCAGGAGATTGGTGGAATAAAAAACAAGTGGTAAGGCGGATGAAAGCAGCTATATATATAATAATAATAATCATATAAAATCAGAAATCTGACGTAAAAATCCGATGAAAGAAAACTAGGCAAATATGCAACAAATATATAGTTGAACATCTTTTATTATTATTACTCGTCCTACCAAGATTAACTATATGTGAACTAGCATCCCAGTACAAATTATCCACATCTGAGTAAAGTAAGGTTGTTATTGGAAACGACGGGAGTATCAACAAACAATGTTTACAGTGGTCTCGTACATATCCGGGATAACGGTCCCGTGCATTCTTTGCTGGTGTATGGAACTGGCTGAGGGGCCTACAAAGGGTCTTATAGGATGCCCTTTTCAAGATGTTACCAGGAATGAGGGAGCCAGCGCTCTCCTCGGTCACCTGGGGCCCTCAGGTTGAACAGGATGTCTTAGTTGCACGATATGCCTAATATCACTATAAACATGAACATATATTGATATCCGTAAGTTTTTTTTCTGACCCGATGTAAGTTGTTCCTTTTATAGTTTATTAAGATAATTATCAGATTTTGGGAATGAGTAGGAACTATAATTTTTAGAGAGAAAGACAAGAGAAGAGAGATAATAGCGAGAAAGAATGAGAGCTAGTGAGAAAAGAAATCTAGAAAGAGAAAGAGGAAAAGCTAGAGAGAGAAAGACTAGAGAGAGAATTTAGAGAGGGAGAACGAGAGAGAGAGGATTAAGATAGAAAAGAGGAGGGGTAGTAAGACAGACAGCTATAAGAGATAGAAACAGGGAGATATTTGGAGAGAATTGTGAAGAGGGGGAGAGAATTTGAGAGGAAAAGGAGGGGAGGGGTTATTGATGTGTGCTAGGGGAAGAAGAAAAAGAGAAGGGAAAAGAAAAAGAGAAGAAAGAAAAAGAAGGGTAAGGGAAAGAGAGAAAGGAAAAAGGAAAAAGAAAAAGAAAAAGAAAAGAAAAGAAGGAAAAAAAGGAGAGAGAGAGAGAGAAAGATTGTTGGGAGGGGAGGTAACGGGCTTATGTGGGTGGGAGTGGGCATTAGATTGGATGAAGAAAAGAAAGAAAGAAAAAAGAAAGAAAATGAAAGATTCCAAAAATATAATATTATAATCTACGTCTGTTTTTTCCATGTAGTTTAGGGTAGTTTTAGTTTAGATTAGTTCTTCTTCCTTTGTATTTTCTATTTCTTTTAGATCTTGTAATAGGAGAGAGAGAGTGATACATGAGTGGAAAGAAAGATTGCTTGTATAGAAAGTGATAAGCTATGAAAGGTTCTCTCTTTACCTCTTTTTATTTTCTGTCTAACTCCTTTTATATGTTTAGCTAATCTTTTCTCTCATGGCAACTAACTACTAACCACTAACTAATCTAACTTCTTACTTGATAATCCCCATGAATCTAATAGTCTCTACTTGGCCTCGCTCTTGCAAGAGCCATTGATGGCTCATGATGATGGATCTAACACTCTTTTCTAACTCTCTAACAAGCTAATATTACTTTACTCCATGCTTACTTTTAGTTTTGATGGTCTAAGTGTAGCTTGCTCTTGTTTTGTTTAGTTTGGATGTGATGAATTAACATATGGTTATTCTTTGAAAAGCTCTTGAACCAAGACTAGTGATTACCAATGATACATATGAGGCAACTATCACTAAGAAGTTAGCATGTTGGTGGAGTCATTCGTAGTTAGTAGGCATGAGTTTTTCTTTCTTTTTCATTTTGTTTGAGAAATATCAAAAATCACAAATATTTATCTTCTATGTTTTTCACTTCTTTGCGTTTCACCGTACTTCTCTTTTCCATTCTTTGTTTTCCTTTCTTTTCATTCTTTCAAACATTGAAGAACTTTTAACATACACGTGAACATACCGTGTAAGCTTTTATCGCCTCCCGTCCTTGTGGATTCGACTCGTTTTAGCCTCATGTTATAACTGAAGTATCGAGGAAGTCAAAGCATACACAGTTTAATACCGATTTCAAACATGCCTTTTTGTGCGCGATTTTTCTCCCATCAAACACCGAAAAGACCAAATCGAGTAATACAATAGTAGAGATCAGGTCCCCGGTTCAGACTATGGCTGACTCCGAGTTTCACGAATCTGGATTCAATGTAAAACAATCACATAAATATTCATAAAACAAACAATTACAGAAAACAAATTGAGAAATACGATCGAGAATCTGAATACGTAACAAAGTATGTATTCCGGGAATGGGGTGTTACACATCCCCAATGGAAGGACACATACTCCAACCATTATCCATGTGATTTTATCAACGGATCACGCCTCAATTCAGCTTAAAGATTCATTTAAATTCTTCGTTGCGCAACACAATTCAATGAAGTGATAACATGCAAAATGATTAGGATCAGAGTTATTTGAAATAGAGATAGAGAGAATTATTCTGACCAGCAATGAAACCTAAAGTTTAAAAAAACAACAGCTTTGAAGAGAGCTCAAACTGTTTAGAGAAAAATGACGAATTGTCCAACTGGTAGAAAATTGAAACAGAATAATAAATGTCACAAACAGTAGAATGCAATAGTCCTAGGGATCTCAACTGGGCCGGGCCGACAACTTGCACGGGCACAGCCGAGTTGACACGGACATGGCCCGACCCACCGATATTTGGGGTCATACCCAGCCCGGGCACGGCTCCCCCGTGGGTCATCCTAAAGTTTGCGTTTGGCAGCCCATGGCCTTCCCGGACTGGGCCTAATTCGTGCCCAGCACATGCCCATCCTAGACACGGTGGCTGGCATGGGCCGAGTCGGGGCACCCCGAAACATGCGGCGCCCAATAGCATTGGTGCCGTTGGGTTGGCGGTCAGCCCGGCATAGCCCATATGCGAGCCGCCCTCCATCGCCGTCCGTCACTTCCCAGGGTCTCCTTCGCCCCCTTTGAGCTGTCGCCCCCCGCCTGCCATCCCCTCCTCCGCCCCTTCTCCGCTACCTTCTCCTCCGCCTGCCTCCCCCCTCCACCTCCACCTCTACCGCTCGTCACCGACTCCAACGCCTCAGAAAATAAAATATCAAAATTTTTGTAATTGCCCAAGTTCAAGCTAAGGAGCTCAAGTGTGTGAGCGAGATAAGCCTGATAACCCACTATACCACCCAACACTTGTGTAAATAGTAGAGAGAAAAATATATTTAGTATGTAAAACACCGGTCACTACATGGCACGCGGGGCGGGCGCGACACGGTCCACCCCCTTGGCCTGCCATGCCCAGGCCGGCGTTTGACACCCCTATTTAGTCCTGCACTACTTGTCCTAAATGGATTTTTTATTTTCCTAACAATATCAGTTAGGATGTGTTTACTTGAATGAACTTTCATTTCTCCTAGTAATGAGCAAACCCAGATTCATGCTAAATTGCTTGTCCATTCCAAAGTGCAGTTAAGAACAAAAGAAACAGGGAAAGAAAATGAAACTGTTTTTTAATTCTAAAGTGCAGAATTTCTCCCTTTGCGTTGTTCCTAACGTGCGAGAGAGAGATGGGAGACACAAGTGCCCCGCATCGCCGAGTGAAAATGAGAATATTCTCTCATAAAATCGCTCAAAAACAAAATTCCTCTTAAAAGATAAATCTTTTTTTTGATTTGATCATTTCGTTGCTTGATTTGTTTGATGCTTGCTCTTGTTATGGTTTTGTTTGATGTTAACTCTTTGACTAAGAGACTGTTTCGATGATAACGTAACGATGCAGTTTAACAATTTAGTCCTAACTTTTTTTTTGGGTTTGATCTTTTGATTGTTGTTTGCGGTTTCAGTCGATATTTCACGAGTGAGGCTGTGACGGATGAACACAATGCGTCGAAGAGACACAAGGAGAGGTGATTTTCGTTCAGCTTCAATCCTTATTGGCATGGGTTTATTGTTACTTGATTGATTCATGTAGCTCCGCATAGCTCATGGATATTGCAACTTTAGAGTTAAGGCCTGGGTTTATTGTTGATTGATTCATGTAGCTCCCCATAGCCCATGGACATTACAGCTTTAGAGCCTAAGGCATTGGTTTATTGTTACTTGATTGATTCATGTAGCTCCCCATAGCTCATGGATATTGCGACTTTAGAGGCTAAGGCATGGGTTTAATGTTACTTGATTGATTCATATAGCTCCACATAGCTCATGGATATTGCGACTTTAGAGGCTAAGGCATAGGTTTAATGTTACTTGATTGATTCATATAGCTCCACGTAGCTCATGGATATTGCAACTCCAGAGGCTAAGGCCTGGGTTTATTGTTACTTGATTGATTCATGTAGCTCCCCATAGCTCATGGACATTGCAACTTTAGAAGCCAAGGCATGGATTTATTGTTGATTGATTCATGTAGCTCCCCATAGCTGATGGATATTGCGACTTTAGAGGCTGAAGCATGTATTGATTCATGTAGCGCCCCATAGCTCATGGACATTGCGACTTTAGAGGATAAATTAAGAGTATCTACTAATTCAAGTCCTTTTTGTCGCTTGCTTAGCTGAATAACTTCCCGTGCACTAGGATTGCCAGTCTTGAGGCATGGTTCTTTATTTGCAATAGTTCTTTATTCTTTAAAATCTTTTTTTGCGAATCATACACATTAACTATATCCTCTTTTTGCCGAAAATATCTTCCCTCTCCCTTTATAAATTCATCCGGCCGTCCCCTTTGTAACTTGCAATCAAACAGAACAAAAGAGAATCAATAGAGTTCATTTCAAATGGCCACTCATTTGCTCAGTTTCGTTCTCTTGCTTGCACTACTTTCACATCTTGTCTCCGCAACCACCCGATCCCCAGAGTTCCTCGGGCTCTCGCCCGCTATGGACTTTGGCCGGAGACGGGTTTTGGGGAGAGTGTGATAATTGGCGTAGTTACACCAGGGTGTGGCCAGAGAGCCCCAGCTTTAGCGACCCCGGCCTACCTCCAGTGCCACTCACATGGCATGGAGAGTGCGTTGCCGGTGACCGTTTTGATACCAACCACTGCAATCGCAAGCTAATTGGTGCGAGGGCCTTCTTCAATGAACTGAAGTTCGTGGAGTCCTCAACGGCGCAGCACATTCGCGACTATTCCTCACCTGGAGACGATATTGGTCACGGAACCCACACGGCGTCGCAAGTGGAACCGCCCGTGCATCGCCCCGAGGGCCCTCGCGAAGTCGACGACGTTGGCGTGTGGGACATCCGAGAAGCTGGAAATATTGGGATGGTACCAAGGGCGGTTCCACTCGCGAAGCCGAAGACGTTGCGTGTGGGACATTCGAGTCTGCTGTCGTGGGCGTCGTGTGGGTTCCGTGACCAATATCATCTCGGGGTGAGGAATAGCCGCCGAATGTGCTTGCGTCGTGAGGACTCCACGAACTTCAGTTCCGTTGAAGAAGGCCCTGGCACCAATCAGCTTGCGGTTGCACTGATTGGTATCAAAACGGTCTCCGGCAACGCACTCTCCACGCATTTGAGTGACACCGGAGGTAGCCCGGGGGTCGCGAAAGCTGGGACTCTCCGGCCACACCCCGGTGTCAACTGCGCCAATTATCACACTCTCCCCAAACCCGTCTCCGGCCAAAGTCCACAAGCCGCGAGAGCTTGAGGAACTCTGGGATCGGGTGGTTGCGGACAAGATGTGGAAGTAGTGCAAGCAAGAGAAGGAAACTGAGCAAATGAGTGGCTATTTGAAATAACTCTATTGACTCTCTTTTGCTCCGTTTGATTGCAAGTTACAAAGGGGACGAACGGATGTATTTATATAGGGAGAGGGAAGATATTTCTCGGCAAAAAGAAGATATAGATAATGTGCATGATCGGCAAAAAAAGATCTTAAAGAATAAAAACTAATTGCAAGAAAGAACTATGCCTCTAGACTAGCAATCCTAGTGTACAGGAAGTTATTCAGCTGAGCAAGCGGCAAAAAATACTTGAATTAGTAGACACTCTTAATTTGGCCTCTAAAGTTGCAATGTCCATGAGCTATAGGGAGCTACATAAATCAATCCATGCTTTAGCCTCTAAAGTCGCAATATCCATCAGCTATAGGGAGCTACATGATCAATCAGGTAACAATAAATTCATGCCTTAGCCTCTAAAGTTGCAATATCCATGAGCTATGGGGAGCTACATGAATCAATTAGTAACAATAAACCCAGGCCTTATCCTCTAAAGTTGCAATATCCATGAGCTACGGAAGCTATATGAATCAATCAAGTAACATTAAACCCATGCCTTAGTCTCTAAAGTTGCAATATACATGAGCTATGATCAATCAAGTAACAATAAACCATGCCTTGGCTCTAAGCTGCAATTCCATGGGCTGTGGGGAGCAACATGAATCAATCAACAACAACCCAGGCCTTAGCCTCTAAAGTTGCAATATCCATGAGCTATGGGGAGCTACATGAATCAATCAAGTACAATAAACCCATGTCTTAGCCTTTGAAGTTGCAACGTCATAAGCTATGGGGAGCTACGTGAATCGATCAAGTGACAATAAACCCATGCCAATAAGGATTGAAGCTGAACGAAAATCACCTCTCCTTGTGTCTCTTGGACGCATTGTGTTCATCCATCACAGCCTCACTCGCGAAATTCGACTGAAACCGCAAACAATCAAAAGATCACACCTGCCTTGCTACTAAAAAAAAGTAGGACTAAACTGTTAACTGCACCGTTACGTTATCATCGAAACAGTCCTCTTAGTCAAAGAGTTAACATCAAACAACCAAGAACAAGAGCAAGCAGCAAACAATCAAGCAACGAAATGATCAAATAAAAAAAGGATTTATCTTTTAAGAGAATTTGGTTTTGAGCGGTTTTTATGAGAGAATATTCTCTTTTTCACTCGGCGATGCGGGCACTTGCCTCCCATCTCTTTCTCGCACGCTAGGGACAACGCAAAGAGAGAAAAATTTTACACTTTCGAATTAAAAAAAAAGTTTCATTTTTCTTTCCCTGTTTCTTTTGTTCTTAACTGCAATTTGGAATGGACAAGTAATTTAGCATGGATCAGGGTTTGCTCATTACTAGAAGAAAGAAAGTACATTGAAGTAAACGCATCCTAACTGATATTCTTAGGAAAATAAAAAATCTATTTAGGACAAGTATTGTTGGACAAAATAGGGTGTCAAACGCCCGGCCCGGGCGCTCGCCCCGCGTGCCAAAGCAGTGACCAGTGTTTTTACATACTAAATATATTTTTCTCTCTACTATTTATGCAAGTGTTGGGTGGTATAGTTTGTTTATCAAGCTTTCTCGCTCACACACTTGAGCTCCTCAGTTTGAACTGGGCATTTACAAAAATTTTGATATTTTATTTTCTGAGGCGTTGGAGTTGGTGGCGAGCGACGAGGTGAAGGGGAGGGGAGGTGGGAGGAGGAGAAGGTAGCGGAGAAGGGGCGGAGGAGGGGATGGCAGGCGGCGACGACGGCCCAAAAGGGACGAAGGAGGCCCTGGGAAGTGACGAGCGGTGATGGAGGGGGGCTCGCACGTGGGCCATGCCGGGCTGAGCCGCCTACGGCCTACCCACGGCACCAATGTTGTAGGGCGCCGCCTGTTTCGGGCCACCCCGACTCGGCCCATGCCAGCCACCGTGCCCAGGCTGGGCATGTGCTAGGCACGAGTTAGGCCCAGTCCAGGAAGGCCATGGGCTGCCAAACGCGAACTCGAGCATGACCTATGTGGGAACCATGCCCGGGCTGGGTATGTCCCAAATATCAGGTGGGTCGGGCCATGTCCTTGTTAACTCAGGTCGTGCCCGTGCAAGTTGCCAGTCCGACCCAGCCCAGTTGAGATCCCTTGGACTATTGCATTATATTGTTTGTGACCAATTATTATTTTGTTTCAATTTCTTACCCGTTGGACAAATAATACCGTTGCGTAAAAGCCTAGGTCTCGATTCATAAAAGGGTGCTCGACCTGCAGAGGCTTGTTTATAATAACCTCAACCCTCGCCTTAGCTTTGGAGTTATGGTGTAATAGCAGTGACTTTAATAGAACTAAATGTTAAACATCAACAACAAAGATTATGTACCCAATTCTCAGCTTCTACATAAATCTCCCCTCCCTCCCCCCCCCCCCCCCCCCCCCCCCCCCCCCCCCCCACCACCACCACCACTCACCTCCATTAGAGCAACTTCATTTATTAACTAGAGAATTTCAATATCTGATTTTAATGCCTCAAACTATGTGGCTTTTGATCTACCACTCTATCCAAGTCCCACAGCTGCTCGACCGGAGTCCTACACTCTTAGACCGCATAGTCATCCAGCTCCTTGAAGCTTAACTATAAAGGTCATACCTTACCACCTAAAATCTATCCACTGTAAAAGCTATTTTCATCATGGACTGAATAGATTTATCATCAACATGACATTTTCACATAAAATAAGTCGTCTAAGAAATGTAACTCTACAGTGAGAAGGCTCTGCAATTTTTTTTTGGAAAAATCTTACAGTCAATATCAACCTGAAATCATATTCTATATGTTTCTATTTTATTAGTTATGCAACTTAAGCTCGTTCAACAAAGAAGCAGCCCTCCAAACCTTTATAAATTTTCTATAGGAAATTGTAATCATCTCTGACACACGACATAAACCAACAGAACAAAACCCTAACCAAATAACAACATATACTAGTAAATACTTCACTACTAGTCTACAAAAAACATTTACTAAACATAAAATCATAGACCTGCTCATTAATTGAAGTGCCACCATGAGAGACCACCACCCTAACCCCTGTGGTTTGATGTCAAATTCCAGGTCAGAAATGGGCAAAGAACCTAGTAGCACTTTCACACAACCTAGTGGGGCTACAAATAGGACAAGCTGTGCAGTATATGCTCATGCGGTAAAAGGAGAAATCCTCCAAATTTCTGGACTACCAAGAAAGGATGAGGTTGATAATTTCCTAGAGAGAATCAACAATAACCTCTAACACATGATAATGATTATTAATCTTCAAGTCTCTCCATAAAATCAGAATACAGTATTAAAATAACATCTATAGGACACAGAAACTACTGAAATTGGACACATTAACAAACGGCATGAAACTGAAATCAAACTAAGGCATAAATCACAGACCTGCTGCTTAATCCGAGCACCACCATAAGACACGACCACCCAACCCCTGATTGATGAACAAACTTTCTTGCCTCCTGTGAATCTACAAACAAAAACAACACAACAAATTAACCAACAAATCCAACATCCAAAACAAAACCCCCATCAAGATCTACCAAAAACTCCACACAACCTGCACAGACAACTCTCTCTTGGGCCACAAAATCAACGCCAGAGGGTACACCGTCCTCCCTCCCCGCTGCCGGCTGCCCAGCCTGAACGGCCGCCCGTCATGATCCCGCTGATGATCGGAAAGCAAAAAGCCGTCGTCGTCGCGCCGTTTGAGCGCAAGCCATCAGCTCCCTTCCCGCTTGCGAGATTGGGACTGCGTGACGCTACACCGGCGTCGGCCTCACGTACTTACACCGCCTTATGTTCGCATTCAAAGCGTCGCCGAGATCGATATGGCGAAAGTGTTGACCGACGGCGGAACATCCTGACCGTGGGCCTCGACGGGGATGTCCTCGTAAGTGTCGAAGTTGATGCCGATGTTCTCGGCATCAAACGCGGGCTCCGCTGAGGGCTCCTTGTCGTTGGCGAAGGGGTTTAACTCGTAGGCAATGCTGCTGCCGCCCCAGCTGATGGTCCTCTCGAGTTCCAACCGCCTGTGATCGGGGCCCGCCGAAGAAGCGGCTGGCCGCTGGGCCCCACCGGGGCCGGCAGAGGCAGAGGCGAGGGCGGGGGGGGGGGGGGGGGGGATCGGAGGCAGGAGCGTGACTGCGGAGGTGGGGAGGGACGTAGAAGTAGTGGCCGGAAGCGGCAGCGGGGGCCGAGAAGTCGGCCACAGAATCAGCCCATGGCGTGTGCATAATTTGACCTAGAGAGAGTTTGATGAGAGGAGATCGATCATGAAAAAGAAACCCTAATTTTCAGCAAGAGGGACTGAAGAAACCCTAGGGGATCGAGGAGATCTGAGGAGCGCGTTGATTTATGATGCGAAAAAGGAAGGGGAAAAAATATATATATCTTGTGTGCCTTTTGCTGTTCGAGTTTAGAATTTTCTGTTTTCAGGGCATCATCAATGCAACCTCCATCTTTAGCGGGTTACTTGAGAATAAATCCGAATATTTTCTGAATATATAAAGGATTGCATTACTTTATTTTAATCAATCTTTTTTAAATATTAGTTTAGTTGATAATAATTATGTAAGAGTAAATTACTAGTATATTATCGTTGTCGATGAGAAATCAAACGATTGGTTAGGAGGGGAAAAAAAGGAAGAGGAAGGAACTGAGAGCGGAAGGAGAAGGCCGACGCTGCTCTCTTTAGTGCGTATGAAGATGGACGAACAGACAGACAAAATTTCTCTATGAGTCATAAAAAAACCTCTTCCCATCGATTTTGATATTTAACAAAAATTATATCGTTAATATGTTATAGTAAATTTAATTAATATATAAAGTAATATATAAATTTAATTTAATTAATATTTAAAATATAATTAAATATTGGATTAATACATGAAATTTTTAATCATTGATATTTAATAATTAATTAATACAATTTAATATTTAATATTTAATTAATACAGAGAATATTTGATTAAATTTACTTATTACAATTTATTAAATAAAAAATTCATAAAAACATAAAATATTAAAATAAAGAGTGGAGGGATATTTAAGAGAGTTAGCCCCTTCTATCCCCTTAAATAAGGGATCTTCAAGGGAACCTTTGGAGATGCTCTAATGTCCAGCGCTTTTGGCCCGGTGCTCACACTGAGTTGTAGAGTTTTGCTCCTCGATGTGTGATCCTGGGTTCAAAGCTCCCTACAGACACATTGTTTCGAATTAAAAAAACCCCCCCACCCCATATGAGCAGTGCTTAGACTAGCAAAAAAAAAAACCCACCCCCATATGAGCAGTGCTTAGACTAGCAAAAAAGAAAGTGTAGTGTGATGTAATGCATGACCCTACCATATTAAATGAAAAAGATTATTTCCTTTCGAAAAGAATGATCTTTCTTGACATTAAAGAGCGTATCTTACAAGTTTGGTGGGAATCGGCTGAGGGAAAAAAAAACCATACTCTCGAGTGCTGTTCTTTTCTTTGAGGCATTTAAAGAATACAATAATGAAGCAATACATGTGTGTGTCCATCTCTTTAGCAAATCTGCTACTTTCCACACTAATAATCAAACTGTAGAAGGACAGTTGATATGAAAGATCAGTTTCTTTCTTGCTTATTGGGTTGTATTTTTTATTTCCAAGCCATTTGGTTGTCTCTCATAGTTTCATTTGATTTGGATTAAGCTTTATTAAGTTTATTCTCGCTCAATCGATTCACTTACTGGTCAAAGATCAAAAAGCTTGTCACTGACAAAGATTCATATATGGCAGCATCTAATTAATGGATGCCAAAAGAATTTATCACCACCTAGTACCACCTTAGAAAAATATTTTACAATCAAAGCATCCCAAAAATAACGCAAAAAGATTAAGAGCCTTGCCCAATATATATTTAATAATTGATGAGATGTCTATTATTCTTAATTATACCCATTATTATTACAACAAACAAGTGCCTCAAGCGAGGCATTGGAAGCAATCAATCTCCATCATGCTGAAATAAAAGAATGCTGCAATCATTATAGCTGGATCCACAGCAACATTTTCAAGTACAAAATTAGAGTTCTCAAGAAAATGAATTTAAGTAAAAACAAAAAAAGAAGGAAATGGATTAACAAAGCAAAGCACAATAAACACTGAGCTCAATGCCAAAGACATTAGAATAACAATCCTTATATCCCATGGACCCTACACATTAGTGAAAAATTTGTAGTCAAGATAAACTTTCGGCGACTGCCCTAAGAGCCTAGACCGCCTGTCAGTGCACATCATCAATACTTTCTGAAGTCTAAAGGCATTTGATTTCTTTTATAATTATAAAACAATTTTCTATATTTGAAAATCACAAAATTGCCAACTTCAAATTGCATCAATAATGAATCTAAATTTTCCTTGAAGGCGAACATAAATGCAACATCCTATCAGAATATGAAATTAATCGAGCAATTTCCAAGTTCCAACTCACTAGAAAGCTGTAATAGGAAATTGACAGTAACTGCAATATATTTATTACAAAAAATAAAATGACTATAATTACCTCAGAACATGCATTTGAAGCAGTTGCGCGCGCGCACAGACTAAATGATGCAAACCAGACACTACTGGTACAATTCAATCATCCAGACCTATCCACTTGCCCATCAAGAAACACATAATTGAAATAACAATGCAATAATATATTTCAAGTTTCAGTTAATCCAAAATAAATGAAACAAAATAGTTGCTAAGAATACAGCAAAACAATGTATCTTTCTACAAAGGGCATTGGTTGTAGAAGAATATTAATCTCTACCATGTATGAGTTAATTTTATTTCAATAGTTTTAAGCCTCACAGTGGAAAATAGAATTTTTCCAACCTGTAAGGAAAACAAATGGGGGGAACCAAAATCTGAGGCACTATACACCTACAACCTCAAGCAATCTGAGTATCAAACATCTTTGAAGCACAACCGAAATTTCTCCAGGTTGCTTGCCAGTTTTTTTATTAGCATAAACTTTGGATTTACCTTGATGCGATCGTTAATCTTTTTTTGTTGTGGACCAAAGGAAAATTTATCTTTGCGATGTTGGGTACAATACAAGGCCTGGCTTCTTAGCGCCATACCGCGCAGTTCGATACCACTTGTGCGAATTTAGTGTGAGAGCTCCGAGTAATTACAATGAACTATACAACTACCGGCACTCCTCACTTCAGACGACTGTAGTGGGCATTCGAGTCATTGAAAGGTAGATTTAAGATATTAGCGTCACGACCCTTCTCCCTTACCGCACTCAAGTTGACATTATGATGACATGTTGCATACTCCATAGTTTTATCATGTCCCACGGTTACGACGAGTTTGTCCCAAGTGAGGACGACTGGATTGCGCAAAATGTCTCTCAAGTGGGACGAACACACAGAGATATTGTTGATTGATTCATGTAGCTCCCCATAGCTGATGGATATTGCGACTTTAGAGGCTGAAGCATGGATTGACTCATGTAGCGCCCCATAGCTCATGGACATTGCGACTTTAGAGGCTAAATTAAGAGTATCTACTATTCAAGTCCTTTTTGTCTCTTGCTTAGCTGAATAACTTCCGTGCACTAGGATTGCCAGTCTTGAGGCATGGTTCTTTATTTGCAATTAGTTCTTTATTCTTTAAAATCTTTTTTTGCGGATCATACACATTAACTATATCCTCTTTTTGCCGAGAAATATCTTCCTCCCTTTATAAATTCATCCGGCCGTCCCCTTTGTAACTTGCAATCAAACAGAACAAAAGAGAATCAATAGAGTTCATTTCAAATGGCCACTCATTTGCTCAGTTTCGTTCTCTTACTTGCACTACTTTCACATCTTGTCTCCGCAACCACCCGATCCCCAGAGTTCCTCGGGCTCTCGTCCGCTTATGGACTTTGGCCGGAGACGGGTTTTGGGTAGAGTGTGATAATTTGCGTAGTTGACACCAGGGTGTGGCCAAAGAGCCCCAGCTTTCGCGACCCCGGCCTACCTCCGGTGCCACTCACATGGCATGGAGAGTGCGTTGCCGGCGACCGTTTTGATACCAACCACTGCAATCGCAAGCTAATTGGTGCGAGGGCCTTCTTCAATGGAACTGAAGTTCGTGGAGTCCTCAACGGCGCAAGCACATTCGGCGACTATTCCTCACCTGGAGACGATATTGGTCACGGAACCCACACGGCGTCCACCGCAACAGGCTCGGATGTCCCACACGCTAGCGTCTTTGGCTTCGCAAGTGGAACCGCCCGTGGCATCGCCCCGAGGGCCCTCGCGAAGTCGACGACGTTGGCGTGTGGGACATCCAAAGACGTTGGCGTGTGGGACATCCGAGAAGCTGGAAATATTGGGATGGTGCCACGGGCGGTTCCACTCGCGAAGCCGAAGACGTTGGCGTGTGGGACATTCGAGTCTGCTGTCGTGGGCGTCGTGTGGGTTCCGTGACCAATATCATCTCGGGGTGAGGAATAGCCGCCGAATGTGCTTGCGTCGTTGAGGACTCCACGAACTTCAGTTCCGTTGAAGAAGGCCCTGGCACCAATCAGCTTGCGGTTGCACTGATTGGTATCAAAACGGTCTCCGGCAACGCACTCTCCGCGCCATGTGAGTGACACCGGAGGTAGCCCGGGGTCGCGAAAGCTGGGACTCTCCGGCCACACCCCCAGTGTCAACTGCGCCAATTATCACACTCTCCCCAAAACCCGTCTCCGGCCAAAATCCACAAGCCGGCGAGAGCTTGAGGAACTCTGGGGATCGGGTGGTTGCGGAGACAAGATGTGGAAGTAGTGCAAGCAAGAGAAGGAAATTGAGCAAATGAGTGGCCATTTGAAATGAACTCTATTGACTCTCTTTTGCTCTGTTTGATTGCAAGTTACAAAGGGGACGAACGGATGTATTTATATAGGGAGAGGGAAGATATTTCTCGGCAAAAAGAAGATATAGATAATGTGCATGATCGGCAAAAAAAGATCTTAAAGAATAAAAAACTAATTGCAAATAAAGAACTATGCCTCTAGACTAGCAATCCTAGTGTACAGGAAGTTATTCAGCTGAGCAAGCGGCAAAAAGGACTTGAATTAGTAGACACTCTTAATTTGGCCTCTAAAGTTGCAATGTCCATGAGCTATGGGGAGCTACATAAATCAATCCATGCTTTAGCCTCTAAAGTCGCAATATCCATCAGCTATAGGGAGCTACATGAATCAATCAGGTAACAATAAATTCATGCCTTAGCCTCTAAAGTTGCAATATCCATGACTATGGGGAGCTACATGAATCAATTAAGTAACAATAAACCCAGGCCTTAGCCTCTAAAGTTGCAATATCCATGAGCTACAGGAGCTATATGAATCAATCAAGTAACATTAAACCCATGCCTTAGCCTCTAAAGTTGCAATATCCATGAGCTATGGAGAACTACATGAATCAATCAAGTAACAATAAACCAATGCCTTGGGCTCTAAAGCTGCAATGTCCATGGGATGTGGGAGCAACATGAATCAATCAACAATAAACCCAGGCCTTAGCCTCTAAAGTTGCAATATCCATGAGCTATGGGGAGCTACATGAATCAATTAAGTAACAATAACCCATGTCTTAGCCTTTGAAGTTGCAACGTCCATAAGCTATGGGGAGCTACGTGAATCGATCAAGTGACAACAAACCCATGCCAATAAGGATTGAAGCTGAACGAAAATCACCTCTCCTTGTGTCTCTTGGACGCATTGTGTTCATCCATCACAGCCTCACTCGCGAATATCGACTGAAACCAAACGCAACACAATCAAAAGATCACACCTGCCTTGCTACTAAAAAAAAAGTTAGGACTAAACTGTTAAACTGCACCGTTACGTTATCATCGAAACAGTCTCTTAGTCAAAGAGTTAACATCAAACAAACCAAGAACAAGAGCAAGCAGCAAACAAATCAAGCAACGAAATGATCAAATCAAAAAAGGATTTATCTTTTAAGAGGAATTTGGTTTTTGAGCGGTTTTATGAGAGAATATTCTCTTTTTCACTCGGCGATGCGGGCACTTGCCTCCCATCTCTCTCTCTCGCACGCTAGGGACAACGCAAAGAGAGAAAAAATTTACACTTTCGAATTAAAAAAAAAGTTTCATTTTTCTTTCCCTGTTTCTTTTGTTCTTAACTGCAATTTGGAATGGACAAGTAATTTAGCATGGATCAGGGTTTGCTCATTACTAGAAGAAATGAAAGTACATTGAAGTAAACGCATCCTAACTGATATTCTTAGGAAAATAAAAAATCTATTTAGGACAAGTAGTGTTGGACAAAATAGGGGTGTCAAACGCCCGGCCCGGGCGCTCGCCCCGCGTGCCAAAGCAGTGACCAGTGCTTTTACATACTAAATATATTTTTCTCTCTACTATTTATGCAAGTGTTGGGTGGTATAGTTGGTTATCAAGCTTATCTCGCTCACACACTTGAGCTCCTCAGTTTGAACTGGGCATTTACAAAAATTTTGATATTTTATTTTCTGAGGCGTTGGAGTTGGTGGCGAGCGACGGAGGTGAAGGGGGAGGGGGAGGTGGGAGGAGGAGAAGGTAGCGGAGAAGGGGCGGAGGAGGGGATGGCAGGCGGGCGACGACGGCCCAAAAGGGACGAAGGAGGCCCTGGGAAGTGACGAGCGGTGATGGAGGGGGGCTCGCACGTGGGCCATGCCGGGCTGAGCCGCCTACCCAACGGCACCAATGTTGTAGGGCGCCGCCTGTTTCGGGCCGCCCCGACTCGGCCCATGCCAGCCACCGTGCCCAGGCTGGGCATGTGCTAGGCACGAGTTAGGCCCAGTCCAGGAAGGCCATGGGCTGCCAAACGCGAACTCGAGCATGACCTATGTGGGAACCGTGCCCGGGCTGGGTATGTCCCAAATATCAGGTGGGTCGGGCCATGTCCGTGTTAACTCAGGTCGTGCCCGTGCAAGTTGCCAGTCCGACCCAGCCCAGTTGAGATCCCTTGGACTATTGCATTCTATTGTTTGTGACCATTTATTATTTTGTTTCAATTTCTTACCCGTTGGACAAATAATACCGTTGCGTAAAAGCCTAGGTCTCGATTCATAAAAAGGGTGCTCGACCTGCAGAGGCTTGTTTATAATAACCTCAACCCTCGCCTTAGCTTTGGAGTTATGGTGTAATAGCAGTGACTTTAATAGAACTAAATGTTAAACATCAACAACAAAGATTATGTACCCAATTCTCAGCTTCTACATAAATCTCCCCCCCCCCCCCACTCACCTCCATTAGAGCAACTTCATTTATTAACTTAGAATTTCAATATCTGATTTTAATGCCTCAAACTATGTGGGTTTTGATCTACCACTCTATCCAAGTCCCACAGCTGCTCGACCGGAGTCCTACACTCTTAGACCGCATAGTCATCCAGCTCCTTGAAGCTTAACTATAAAGGTCATACCTTACCACCAAAAATCTATCCACTGTAAAAGCTATTTTCATCATGGACTGAATAGATTTATCATCAACATGACATTTTCACATAAAATAAGTCGTCTAAGAAATGTAACTCTACAGTGAGAAGGCTCTGCAATTTTTTTTTGGAAAAATCTTACAGTCAATATCAACCTGAAATCATATTCTATGAGTTCTATTTTATTAGTTATGCAACTTAAGCTCGTTCAACAAAGAAGCAGCCCTCCAAACCTTTATAAATTTTCTATAGGAAATTGTAATCATCTCTGACACACGACATAAACCAACAGAACAAAACCCTAACCAAATAACAACATATACTAGTAAATACTTCACTACTAGTCTACAAAAAACATTTACTAAACATAAAATCATAGACCTGCTCATTAATTGAAGTGCCACCATGAGAGACCACCACCCTAACCCCTGTGGTTTGATGTCAAATTCCAGGTCAGAAATGGGCAAAGAACCTAGTAGCACTTTCACACAACCTAGTGGGCCTACAAATAGGACAAGCTGTGCAGTATTATGCTCATGCGGTAAAAGGAGAAATCCTCCAAATTTCTGGACTACCAAAGAAAGGATGAGGTTGATAATTTCCTAGAGAGAATCAACAATAACCTCTAACACATGATATAATGATTATTAATCTTCAAGTCTCTCCATAAAATCAGAATACAGTATTAAAATAACATCTATAGGACACAGAAACTACTGAAATTGGACACATTAACAAACGGCATGAAACTGAAATCAAACTAAGGCATAAATCACAGACCTGCTGCTTAATCCGAGCACCACCATAAGACACGACCACCCTAACCCCTGATTGATGAACAAACTTTCTTGCCTCCTGTGAATCTACAAACAAAAACAACAACAACAAATTAAACCAACAATCCAACATCCAAAACACCCATCAAGATCTACCAAAAACTCCCACACACCTGCACAGACAACTCTCTCTTGGGCCACAAAATCAACGCCAGAGGGTACACCGTCCTCCCTCCCCGCTGCCGGCTGCCCAGCCTGAACGGCCGCCCGTCATGATCCCGCTGATGATCGGAAAGCAAAAAGCCGTCGTCGTCGCGCCGTTTGAGCGCAAGCCATCAGCTCCCTTCCCGCTTGCGAGATCGGGACTGCGTGACGCTACACACCGGCGTCGGCCTCACGTACTTACACCGCCTTATGTTCGCATTCAAAGCGTCGCCGAGATCGATATGGCGAAAGTGTTGACCGACGGCGGAACATCCTGACCGTGGGCCTCGACGGGGATGTCCTCGTAAGTGTCGAAGTTGATGCCGATGTTCTCGGCATCAAACGCGGGCTCCGCTGAGGGCTCCTCGTCGTTGGCGAAGGGGTTCAACTCGTAGGCAATGCTGCTGCCGCCCCAGCTGATGGTCCGCCCCAGCTGATGGTCCTCGAGTTCCAACCGCCTGTGGATCGGGGCCCGCCGAAGAAGCGGCTGGCCGCTGGGCCCCACCGGGGGCCGGCAGAGGCAGAGGCGAGGGCGGGGGGGGGGGGATCGGAGGCAGGAGCGCGACTGCGGAGGTGGGGAGGGACGTAGAAGTAGTGGCCGGAAGCGGCGGCGGGGGCCGAGAAGTCGGCCACAGAATCAGCCCATGGCGTGTGCATAATTTGACCTAGAGAGAGTTTGATGAGAGGAGATCGATCATGAAAAAGAAAACCCTAATTTTCTGCAAGAGGGACTGAAGAAACCTTAGGGGATCGAGGAGATCTGAGGAGCGCGTTGATTTATGATGCGAAAAAGGGGAGAAAAAATATATATATCTTGTGTGCCTTTTGCTGTTCGAGTTTAGAATTTTCTGTTTTCAGGGCATCATCAATGCAACCCTCCATCTTTAGCGGGTTACTTGAGAATAAATCCGAATATTTTCTGAATATATAAAGGATTGCATTACTTTATTTTAATCAATCTTTTTTAAATATTAGTTTAGTTGATAATAATTATGTAAGAGTAAATTACTAGTATATTATCGTTGTCGATGAGAAATCAAACGATTGGTTAGGAGGGGAAAAAAAAGAGGAAGGAACTGAGAGCGGAAGGAGAAGGCCGACGCTGCTCTCTTTAGTGCGTATGAAGATGGACGAACAGACGGACAAAATTTCTCTATGAGTCATAAAAAAAAACCTCTTCCCATCGGTTTTGATTATTTAACAAAAATTATATCGTTAATATGTTTTAGTAAATTTAATTAATATATAAAGTAATATATAAATTTAATTTAATTAATATTTAAAATATAATTAAATATTGGATTAATACATGAAATTTTTAATCATTGATATTTAATAATTAATTAATACAAATTTAATATTTAATATTTAATTAATACAGAGAATATTTGATTAAATTTACTTATTACAAATTTATTAAATAAAAAATTCATAAAAACATAAAATATTAAAATAAAGAGTGGAGGGGATATTTAAGAGAGTTAGCCCCTTCTATCCCCTTAAATAAGGGATCTTCAAGGGAACCTTTGGAGATGCTCTAATGTCCAGCGCTTTTGGCCCGGTGCTCACACCGAGTTGTAGAGTTTTGCTCCTCGATGTGTGATCCTGGTTTCAAAGCTCCCTACAGACACATTGTTTCGAATTAAAAAAAACCCCCCACCCCCATATGAGCAGTGCTTAGACTAGCAAAAAAAAAAACCCCACCCCCATATGAGCAGTGCTTAGACTAGCAAAAAAAGAAAGTGTAGTGTGATGTAATGCATGACCCTACCATATTAAATGAAAAAAGATTATTTCCTTTCGAAAAGAATGATCTTTCTTGACATTAAAGAGCGTATCTTACAAGTTTGGTGGGAATCGGCTGAGGGAAAAAAAAACCATACTCTCGAGTGCTGTTCTTTTCTTTGAGGCATTTAAAGAATACAATAATGAAGAGCAATACATGTGTGTGTCCATCTCTTTAGCAAATCTGCTACTTTCCACACTAATAATCAAACTGTAGAAGGACAGTTGATATGAAAGATCAGTTCTTTCTTGCTTATTGGGTTGTATTTTTTATTTCCAAGCCATTTGGTTGTCTCTCATAGTTTCATTTGATTTGGATTAAGCTTTATTAAGTTTATTCTCGCTCAAATCGATTCACTTACTGGTCAAAGATCAAAAAGCTTGTCACTGACAAAGATTCATATATGGCAGCATCTAATTAATGGATGCCAAAAGAATTTATCACCACCTAGTACCACCTTAGAAAAATTTTTACAATCAAAGCATCCCAAAAATAACGCAAAAAGATTAAAGAGCCTTGCCCAATATATATTTAATAATTGATGAGATGTCTATTATTCTTAATTATACCCATTATTATTACAACAAACAAGTGCCTCAAGCGAGGCATTGGAAGCAATCAATCTCCATCATGCTGAAATAAAAGAATGCTGCAATCATTATAGCTGGATCCAAAGCAGCAACATTTTCAAGTACAAAATTAGAGTTCTCAAGAAAATGAATTTAAGTAAAAACAAAAAAAGAAAAGGAAATGGATTAACAAAGCAAAGCACAATAAACACTGAGCTCAATGCCAAAGACATTAGAATAACAATCCTTATATCCCATGGACCCTACACATTAGTGAAAAATTTGTAGTCAAGATAAACTTTCGGCGACTGCCCTAAGAGCCTAGACCGCCTGTCAGTGCACTTCATCAATACTTTCTGAAGTCTAAAGGCATTTGATTTCTTTTATAATTATAAAACAATTTTCTATATTTGAAAATCACAAAATTGCCAACTTCAAATTGCATCAATAATGAATCTAAATTTTCCTTGAAGGCGAAACATAAATGCAACATCCTATCAGAATATGAAATTAATCGAGCAATTTCCAAGTTCCAACTCACTAGAAAAGCTGTAATAGGAAATTGACAGTAACTGCAATTTATTTATTACAAAAAATAAAATGACTATAATTACCTCAGAACATGCATTTGAAGCAGTTGCGCGCGCACAGACTAAATGATGCAAACCAGACACTGCGTGTACAATTCAATCATCCAGACCTATCCACTTGCCCATCAAGAAACACATAATTGAAATAACAATGCAATAATATATTTCAAGTTTCAGTTAATCCAAAATAAATGAAACAAAATAGTTGCTAAGAATACAGCAAAACAATGTATCTTTCTACAAAGGGCATTGGTTGTAGAAGAATATTAATCTCTACCATGTATGAGTTAATTTTATTTCAATAGTTTTAAGCCTCACAGTGGAAAATAGAATTTTTCCAACCTGTCAAGAAAACAAATGGGGGGAAACCAAAATCTGAGGCACTATACACCTACAACCTCAAGCAATCTGAGTATCAAACATCTTTGAAGCACAACCGAAATTTCTCCAGGTTGCTTGCCAGTTTTTTTATTAGCATAAACTTTGAATTTACCTTGATGCGATCGTTAATCTTTTTTGTTGTGGACCAAAGGAAAATTTTATCTTTGCGATGTTGGGTACAATACAAGGCCTGGCTTCTTAGCCCCATACCGCGCAGTTCGATACCACTTGTGCGAATTTAGTGTGAGAGCTCCGAGTAATTACAATGAACTATACAACTACCGGCACTCCTCACTTCAGACGACTGTAGAGTGGGCATTCGAGTCATTGAAAGGTAGATTTAAGATATTAGCGTCACGACCCTTCTCCCTTACCGCACTCAAGTTGACATTATGATGACATGTTGCATACTCCATAGTTTTATCATGTCCCACGGTTACGACGAGTTTGTCCCAAGTGAGGACGACTGGATTGCGCAAAATGTCTCTCAAGTGGGACGAACACACAGAGATATTGTTGATTGATTCATGTAGCTCCCCATAGCTGATGGATATTGCGACTTTAGAGGCTGAAGCATGGATTGACTCATGTAGCGCCCCATAGCTCATGGACATTGCGACTTTAGAGGCTAAATTAAGAGTATCTACTAATTCAAGTCCTTTTTGTCGCTTGCTTAGCTGAATAACTTCCCGTGCACTAGGATTGCCAGTCTTGAGGCATGGTTCTTTATTTGCAATTAGTTCTTTATTCTTTAAAATCTTTTTTTGCGGATCATACACATTAACTATATCCTCTTTTTGCCGAGAAATATCTTCCCTCCCTTTATAAATTCATCCGGCCGTCCCCTTTGTAACTTGCAATCAAACAGAACAAAAGAGAATCAATAGAGTTCATTTCAAATGGCCACTCATTTGCTCAGTTTCGTTCTCTTGCTTGCACTACTTTCACATCTTGTCTCCGCAACCACCCGATCCCCAGAGTTCCTCGGGCTCTCGCCCGCTTATGGACTTTGGCCGGAGACGGGTTTTGGGTAGAGTGTGATAATTTGCGTAGTTGACACCAGGGTGTGGCCAAAGAGCCCCAGCTTTCGCGACCCCGGCCTACCTCCGGTGCCACTCACATGGCATGGAGAGTGCGTTGCCGGCGACCGTTTTGATACCAACCACTGCAATCGCAAGCTAATTGGTGCGAGGGCCTTCTTCAATGGAACTGAAGTTCGTGGAGTCCTCAACGGCGCAAGCACATTCGGCGACTATTCCTCACCTGGAGACGATATTGGTCACGGAACCCACACGGCGTCCACCGCAACAGGCTCGGATGTCCCACACGCTAGCGTCTTTGGCTTCGCAAGTGGAACCGCCCGTGGCATCGCCCCGAGGGCCCTCGCGAAGTCGACGACGTTGGCGTGTGGGACATCCGAAGACGTTGGCGTGTGGGACATCCGAGAAGCTGGAAATATTGGGATGGTGCCACGGGCGGTTCCACTCGCGAAGCCGAAGACGTTGGCGTGTGGGACATTCGAGTCTGCTGTCGTGGGCGTCGTGTGGGTTCCGTGACCAATATCATCTCGGGGTGAGGAATAGCCGCCGAATGTGCTTGCGTCGTTGAGGACTCCACGAACTTCAGTTCCGTTGAAGAAGGCCCTGGCACCAATCAGCTTGCGGTTGCACTGATTGGTATCAAAACGGTCTCCGGCAACGCACTCTCCGCGCATGTGAGTGACACCGGAGGTAGCCCGGGGTCGCGAAAGCTGGGCTCTCCGGCCACACCCCGGTGTCAACTGCGCCAATTATCACACTCTCCCCAAAACCCTTCTCCGGCCAAAGTCCACAAGCCGGCGAGAGCTTGAGGAACTCTGGGGATCGGGTGGTTGCGGAGACAAGATGTGGAAGTAGTGCAAGCAAGAGAAGGAAACTGAGCAAATGACTGCCATTTGAAATGAACTCTATTGACTCTCTTTTGCTCTGTTTGATTGCAAGTTACAAAGGGGACGAACGGATGTATTTATATAGGGAGAGGGAAGATATTTCTCGGCAAAAAGAAGATATAGATAATGTGCATGATCGGCAAAAAAAGATCTTAAAGAATAAAAACTAATTGCAAATAAAGAACTATGCCTCTAAACTAGCAATCCTAGTGTACAGGAAGTTATTCAGCTGAGCAAGCGCAAAAAGGACTTGAATTAGTAGACACTCTTAATTTGGCCTCTAAAGTTGCAATGTCCATGAGCTATGGGGAGCTACATAAATCAATCCATGCTTTAGCCTCTAAAGTCGCAATATCCAGCTATAGGGAGCTACATGAATCAATCAGGTAACAATAAATTCATGCCTTAGCCTCTAAAGTTGCAATATCCATGAGCTATGGGGAGCTACATGAATCAATTAAGTAACAATAAACCCAGGCCTTAGCCTCTAAAGTTGCAATATCCATGAGCTACGGGAGCTATATGAATCAATCAAGTAACATTAAACCCATGCCTTAGCCTCTAAAGTTGCAATATCCATGAGCTATGGAGAACTACATGAATCAATCAAGTAACAATAAACCAATGCCTTGGGCTCTAAAGCTGCAATGTCCATGGGATGTGGGGAGCAACATGAATCAATCAACAATAACCCAGGCCTTAGCCTCTAAAGTTGCAATATCCATGAGCTATGGGGAGCTACATGAATCAATCAAGTAACAATAAACCCATGTCTTAGCCTTTGAAGTTGCAACGTCCATAAGCTATGGGGAGCTACGTGAATCGATCAAGTGACAACAAACCCATGCCAATAAGGATTGAAGCTGAACGAAAATCACCTCTCCTTGTGTCTCTTGGACGCATTGTGTTCATCCATCACAGCCTCACTCGCGAAATATTGACTGAAACCGCAAACAACAATCAAAAGATCACACCTGCCTTGCTACTAAAAAAAAAAGTTAGGACTAAACTGTTAAACTGCACCGTTACGTTATCATCGAAACAGTCTCTTAGTCAAAGAGTTAACATCAAACAAACCAAGAACAAGAGTAAGCAGCAAACAAATCAAGCAACGAAATGATCAAATCAAAAAAGGATTTATCTTTTAAGAGGATTTGGTTTTTGAGAGGTTTTATGAGAGAATATTCTCTTTTTCACTCGGCGATGCGGGCACTTGCCTCCCATCTCTCTCTCGCACGCTAGGGACAACGCAAAGAGAGAAAAATTTTACACTTTCAAATTAAAAAAAAGTTTCATTTTTCTTTCCTGTTTCTTTTGTTCTTAACTGCAATTTGGAATGGACAAGTAATTTAGCATGGATCAGGGTTTGCTCATTACTAGGAGAAATGAAAGTACATTGAAGTAAACGCATCCTAACTGATATTCTTAGGAAATAAAAAATCTATTTAGGACAAGTAGTGCTGGACTAAATAGGGGTGTCAAACGCCCGGCCCGGGCGCTCGCCCCGCGTGCCAAAGCAGTGACCAGTTTTTTACATACTAAATATATTTTTCTCTCTACTATTTATGCAAGTGTTGGGTGGTATAGTTGGTTATCAAGCTTATCTCGCTCACACACTTGAGCTCCTCAGTTTGAACTGGGCATTTACAAAATTTTGATATTTTATTTTCTGAGGCGTTGGAGTTGGTGGCGAGCGACGGAGGTGGAGGGGGAGGGGGAGGTGGAGGGGGAGGGGGGAGGTAGCGGAGAAAGGGCGGAGGAGGGGATGGCAGGCGGGCGACGACGGCCCAAAAGGACGAAGGAGGCCCTGAGAAGTGACGAGCGGTGATGGAGGGGGGCTCGCACGTGGGCCATGCCGGCTGAGCCGCCTACCCAACGGCACCAATGTTGTAGGGCGCCGCCTGTTTCGGGCCGCCCCGACTCGGCCCATGCCAGCCACCGTGCCCAGGCTGGGCATGTGCTAGGCACGAGTTAGGCCCAGTCCAGGAAGGCCATGGGCTGCCAAACGCGAACTCGAGCATGACCTATGTGGGAGCCGTTCCCGGGCTGGGTATGTCCCAAATATCAGGTGGGTCGGGCCATGTCCGTGTTAACTCAGGTCGTGCCCGTGCAAGTTGCCAGTCCGACCCAGCCCAGTTGAGATCCCTTGGACTATTGCATTCTATTGTTTGTGACCATTTATTATTTTGTTTCAATTTCTTACCCGTTGGACAAATAATACCGTTGCGTAAAGCCTAGGTCTCGATCCATAAAAAGGGTGCTCGACCTGCAGAGGCTTGTTTATAATAACCTCAACCCTCGCCTTAGCTTTGGAGTTATGGTGTAATAGCAGTGACTTTAATAGAACTAAATGTTAAACATCAACAACAAAGATTTGTACCCAATTCTCAGCTTCTACATAAATCTCCCCCCCCCCCCACTCACCTCCATTAGAGCAACTTCATTTATTAACTTAGAATTTCAATATCTGATTTTAATGCCTCAAACTATGTGGGTTTTGATCTACCACTCTATTCCAAGTCCCACAGCTGCTCGACCGGAGTCCTACACTCTTAGACCGCATAGTCATCCAGCTCCTTGAAGCTTAACTATAAAGGTCATACCTTACCACCTAAAATCTATCCACTGTAAAAGCTATTTTCATCATGGACTGAATAGATTTATCATCAACATGACATTTTCACATAAATAAGTCGTCTAAGAAATGTAACTCTACAGTGAGAAGGCTCTGCAATTTTTTTTTGGAAAATCTTACAGTCAATATCAACCTGAAATCATATTCTATGAGTTCTATTTTATTAGTTATGCAACTTAAGCTCGTTCAACAAAGAAGCAGCCCTCCAAACCTTTATAAATTTTCTATAGGAAATTGTAATCATCTCTGACACATGACATAAACCAACAGAACAAAACCCTAACCAAATAACAACATATACTAGTAAATACTTCACTACTAGTCTACAAAAAACATTTACTAAACATAAAATCATAGACCTGCTCATTAATTGAAGTGCCACCATGAGAGACCACCACCCTAACCCCTGTGGTTTGATGTCAAATTCCAGGTCAGAAATGGGCAAAGAACCTAGTAGCACTTTCACACAACCTAGTGGGCCTACAAATAGGACAAGCTGTGCAGTATATGCTCATGCGGTAAAAGGAGAAATCCTCCAAATTTCTGGACTACCAAAGAAAGGATGAGGTTGATAATTTCCTAGAGAGAATCAACAATAACCTCTAACACATGATATAATGATTATTAATCTTCAAGTCTCTCCATAAAATCAGATACAGTATTAAAATAACATCTATAGGACACAGAAACTACTGAAATTGGACACATTAACAAACGGCATGAAACTGAAATCAAACTAAGGCATAAATCACAGACCTGCTGCTTAATCCGAGCACCACCATAAGCCACGACCACCCTAACCCCTGATTGATGAACAAACTTTCTTGCCTCCTGTGAATCTACAAACAAAAACACAACAACAAATTAAACCAACAATCCAACATCCACAACACCCATCAAGATCTACCAAAAACTCCCACACACCTGCACAGACAACTCTCTCTTGGGCCACAAAATCAACGCCAGAGGGTACACCGTCCTCCCTCCCCGCTGCCGGCTGCCCAGCCTGAACGGCCGCCCGTCATGATCCCGCTGATGATCGGAAAGCAAAAAGCCGTCGTCGTTGCGCCGTTTGAGCGCAAGCCATCAGCTCCCTTCCCGCTTGCGAGATCGGGACTGCGTGACGCTACACACCGGCGTCGGCCTCACGTACTTACACCGCCTTATGTTCGCATTCAAAGCGTCGCCGAGATCGATATGGCGAAAGTGTTGACCGACGGCGGAACATCCTGACCGTGGGCCTCGACGGGATGTCCTCGTAAGTGTCGAAGTTGATGCCGATGTTCTCGGCATCAAACGTGGGCTCCGCTGAGGGCTCCTCGTCGTTGGCGAAGGGGTTTAACTCGTAGGCAATGCTGCTGCCGCCCCAGCTGATGGTCCTCGAGTTCCAACCGCCTGTGGATCGGGGCCCGCCGAAGAAGCGGCTGGCCGCTGGGCCCCACCGGGGGCCGGCAGAGGCAGAAGCGAGGGCGGGGGGGGGGATCGGAGGCAGGAGCGCGACTGCGGAGGTGGGGAGGGACGTAGAAGTAGTGGCCGGAAGCGGCAGCGGTGGCCGAGAAGTCGGCCACAGAATCAGCCCATGGCGTGTGCATAATTTGACCTAGAGAGAGTTTGATGAGAGGAGATCGATCATGAAAAAGAAAACCCTAATTTTCAGCAAGAGGGACTGAAGAAACCCTAGGGGATCGAGGAGATCTGAGGAGCGCGTTGATTTATGATGCGAAAAAGGGAGAAAAATATATATATCTTGTGTGCCTTTTGCTGTTCGAGTTTAGAATTTTCTGTTTTCAGGGCATCATCAATGCAACCCTCCATCTTTAGCGGGTTACTTGAGAATAAATCCGAATATTTTCTGAATATATAAAGGATTGCATTACTTTATTTTAATCAATCTTTTTTAAATATTAGTTTAGTTGATAATAATTATGTAAGAGTAAATTACTAGTATATTATCGTTGTCGATGAGAAATCAACGATTGGTTAGGAGGGGAAAAAAGGAAGAGGAAGGACTGAGAGCGGAAGGAAGGCCGACGCTGCTCTCTTTAGTGCGTATGAAGATGAACGAACAGACGGACAAAATTTCTCTATGAGTCATAAAAAAAAACCTCTTCCCATATTTTTGATTATTTAACAAAATTATATCGTTATATGTTTATAGTAAATTTAATTAATATATAAAGTAATATATAAATTTAATTTAATTAATATTTAAAATATAATTAAATATTGGATTAATACATGAAATTTTTAATCATTGATATTTAATAATTAATTAATACAAATTTAATATTTAATATTTAATTAATACAGAGAATATTTGATTAAATTTACTTATTACAAATTTATTAAATAAAAAATTCATAAAAACATAAATATTAAAATAAAGAGTGGAGGGGATTATAAGAGAGTTACCCCTTCTATCCCCTTAAATAGGGATCTTCAAGGGAACCTTTGGAGATGCTCTAATGTCCAGCGCTTTTGGCCCGGTGCTCACACTGAGTTGTAGAGTTTTGCTCCTCGATGTGTGATCCTGGGTTCAAAGCTCCCTACAGACACATTGTTTCGAATTAAAAAAAACCCCCCCACCCCCATATGAGCAGTGCTTAGACTAGCAAAAAAAAAACCCCACCCCATATGAGCAGTGCTTAGACTAGCAAAAAAAGAAAGTGTAGTGTGATGTAATGCATGACCCTACCATATTAAATGAAAAAAGATTATTTCCTTTCGAAAAGAATGATCTTTCTTGACATTAAAGAGCGTATCTTACAAGTTTGGTGGGAATCGGCTGAGGGAAAAAAAAACCATACTCTCGAGTGCTGTTCTTTTCTTTGAGGCATTTAAAGAATACAATAATGAAGAGCAATACATGTGTGTGTCCATCTCTTTAGCAAATCTGCTACTTTCCACACTAATAATCAAACTGTAGAAGGACAGTTGATATGAAAGATCAGTTCTTTCTTGCTTATTGGGTTGTATTTTTTATTTCCAAGCCATTGGTTGTCTCTCATAGTTTCATTTGATTTGGATTAAGCTTTATTAAGTTTATTCTCGCTCAAATCGATTCACTTACTGGTCAAAGATCAAAAAGCTTGTCACTGACAAAGATTCATATATGGCAGCATCTAATTAATGGATGCCAAAAGAATTTATCACCACCTAGTACCACCTTAGAAAAATATTTTACAATCAAAGCATCCCAAAAATAACGCAAAAAGATTAAAGAGCCTTGCCCATATATATTTAATAATTGATGAGATGTCTATTATTCTTAATTATACCCATTATTATTACAACAAACAAGTGCCTCAAGCGAGGCATTGGAAGCAATCAATCTCCATCATGCTGAAATAAAAGAATGCTGCAATCATTATAGCTGGATCCAAGCAGCAACATTTTCAAGTACAAAATTAGAGTTCTCAAGAAAATGAATTTAAGTAAAAACAAAAAAAGAAAAGGAATGGATTAACAAAGCAAAGCACAATAAACACTGAGCTCAATGCCAAAGACATTAGAATAACAATCCTTATATCCCATGGACCCTACACATTAGTGAAAAATTTGTAGTCAAGATAAACTTTCGGCGACTGCCCTAAGAGCCTAGACCGCCTGCCAGTGCACTTCATCAATACTTTCTGAAGTCTAAAGGCATTTGATTTCTTTTATAATTATAAAACAATTTTCTATATTTGAAAATCACAAAATTGCCAACTTCAAATTGCATCAATAATGAATCTAAATTTTCCTTGAAGGCGAAACATAAATGCAACATCCTATCAGAATATGAAATTAATCGAGCAATTTCCAAGTTCCAACTCACTAGAAAAGCTGTAATAGGAATTGACAGTAACTGCAATTTATTTATTACAAAAAATAAAATGACTATAATTACCTCAGAACATGCATTTGAAGCAGTTGTGCGCGCACAGACTAAATGATGCAAATCAGACACTGCGTGTACAATTCAATCATCCAGACCTATCCACTTGCCCATCAAGAAACACATAATTGAAATAACAATGCAATAATATATTTCAAGTTTCAGTTAATCCAAAATAAATGAAACAAAATAGTTGCTAAGAATACAGCAAACAATGTATCTTTCTACAAAGGGCATTGGTTGTAGAAGAATATTAATCTCTACCATGTATGAGTTAATTTTATTTCAATAGTTTTAAGCCTCACAGTGGAAAATAGAATTTTTCCAACCTGTCAAGGAAAACAAAGGGGGGAAACAAAATCTGAGGCACTATACACCTACAACCTCAAGCAATCTGAGTATCAAACATCTTTGAAGCACAACCGAAATTTCTCCAGGTTGCTTGCCAGTTTTTTATTAGCATAAACTTTGAATTTACCTTGATGCGATCGTTAATCTTTTTTGTTGTGGACCAAAGGAAAATTTTATCTTTGCGATGTTGGGTACAATACAAGGCCTGGCTTCTTAGCCCCATACC
>JAVJIF010032769.1:0-192032 GCA_038442645.1 Agave tequilana
CCCGACTCGGCCCATGCCAGCCACCGTGCCCAGGCTGGGCATGTGCTAGGCACGAGTTAGGCCCAGTCCAGGAAGGCCATGGGCTGCCAACGCGAACTCGAGCATGACCTATGTGGGGAACCGTGCCCGGGCTGGGTATGTCCCAAATATCAGGTGGGTCGGGCCATGTCTGTTGTTAACTCAGGTCGTGCCCGTGCAAGTTGCCAGTCCGACCCAGCCCAGTTGAGATCCCTTGGACTATTGCATTCTATGTTTGTGACCATTTATTATTTTGTTTCAATTTCTTACCCGTTGGACAAATAATACCGTTGCGTAAAAGCCTAGGTCTCGATTCAAAAAAGGGTGCTCGACCTGCAGAGGCTTGTTATAATAACCTCAACCCTCGCCTTAGCTTTGGATTATGTGTAATAGCAGGACTTTAATAGAACTAAATGTTAAACATCAACAACAAAGATTATGTACCCAATTCTCAGCTTCTACATAAATCCCCCCCCCCCCCCCCCACTCACCTCCATTAGAGCAACTTCATTTATTAACTTAGAATTTCAAATCTGATTTTAATGCCTCAAACTATGTGGTTTTGATCTACAACTCTATCCAAGTCCCACAGCTGCTCGACCGGAGTCCTACACTCTTAGACCGCATAGTCATCCAGCTCCTTGAAGCTTAACTATAAAGGTCATACCTTACCACCTAAAATCTATCCACTGAAAAGCTATTTTCATCATGGACTGAATAGATTTATCATCAACATGACATTTTCACATAAAATAAGTCGTCTAGAAATGTAACTCTACAGTGAGAAGGCTCTGCAATTTTTTGGGAAAATCTTACAGTCAATATCAACCTGAAATCATATTCTATGAGTTCTATTTTATTAGTTATGCAACTTAAGCTCGTTCAACAAAGAAGCAGCCCTCCAAACCTTTATAAATTTTCTATAGGAATTGTAATCATCTCTGACACACGACATAAACCAACAGAACAAAACCCTAACCAAAATAACAACATATACTAGTAAATACTTCACTACTAGTCTACAAAAAACATTTACTAAACATAAAACATAGACCTGCTCATAATTGAAGTGCCACCAGAGACCACCACCCTAACCCTGTGGTTTGATGTCAAATTCCAGGTCAGAAATGGGCAAAGAACCTAGTAGCACTTTCACAAACCTAGTGGGCCTACAAATAGGACAAGCTGTGCAGTTATGCTCATGCGGTAAAAAGGAGAAATCCTCAAATTTCTGGACTACCAAAGAAAGGATGAGGTGATAATTCCTAGAGAGAATCAACAATAACTCTAACACATGATATAATGATTATTAATCTTCAAGTCTCTCCATAAAATCAGAATACAGTATTAAAATAACATCTATAGGACACAGAAACTACTGAAATTGGACACATTAACAAACGGCATGAAACTGAAATCAAACTAAGGCATAAATCACAGACCTGCTGCTTATCCGAGCACCACCATAAGCCACGACCACCCTAACCCTGATTGATGAACAAACTTTCTTGCCTCCTGTGAATCTACAAACAAAACAACAACAACAAATTAAACCACAATCCAACATCCAAAACACCCATCAAGATCTCCCAAAAACTCCCACACACCTGCACAGACAACTCTCTCTTGGCCACAAAATCAACACCAGAGGGTACACCGTCCTCCCTCCCCGCTGCCGGCTGCCCAGCCTGAACGGCGCCCGTCATGATCCCGCTGATGATCGGAAAGCAAAAAGCCGTCGTCGTCGCGCCGTTTTGAGCGCAAGCCATCAGCTCCCTTCCCGCTTGCGAGATCGGGACTGCGTGACGCTACACCGCGTCGGCCTCACGTACTTACACCGCCTTATGTGTCGCATTCAAAGCGTCGCCGAGATCGATATGGCGAAAGTGTGACCGACGGCGGAACATCCTGACCGTGGGCCTCGACGGGATGTCCTCGTAAGTGTCGAAGTTGATGCCGATGTTCTCGGCATCAAACGCGGGCTCCGCTGAGGGCTCCTCGTCGTTGGCGAAGGGGTTCAACTCGTAGCAATGCTGCTGCCGCCCCAGCCGATGGTCCTCGAGTTCCAACCGCCTGTGGATCGGGCCCGCCGCCGAAGAAGCGGCTGGCCGCTGGGCCCCACGGGGGGCGGCAGAGGCAGAGGCAGAGGCAGAGGCGAGGGCGGGGGATCGGAGGTAGGAGCGCGACTGCGGAGGTGGGGAGGGACGTAGAAGTAATGGCCGAAGCGGCGGCGGGGGCGAGAAGCGGCCACAGAATCAGCCCATGGCGTGTGCATAATTTGACCTAGAGAGAGTTTGATGAGAGAGGAGATCGATCATGAAAAAGAAAACCCTAATTTTTTTGCAAGAGGACTGAAGAAACCCTAGGGGATCGAGGAGATCTGAGGAGCGCGTTGATTTATGATGCGAAAAAAGGAAGGGGAGAAAAATATATATATCTTGTGTGCCTTTGCTGTTCGAGTTTAGAATTTTCTGTTTTCAGGGCATCATCAATGCAACCCTCCATCTTTTAGCGGGTTACTTGAGAATAAATCCGAATATTTTCTGAATATATAAAGGATTGCATTACTTTATTTTAATCAATCTTTTTAAATATTAGTTTAGTTGATAATAATTATGTAAGAGTAAATTACTAGTATATTATCGTTGTCGATGAGAAATCAAACGATTGGTTAGGAGGGGAAAAAAGGAAGAGGAAGGAACTGAGAGCGAAGGAGAAGGCCGACGCTGCTCTCTTTAGTGCGTATGAAGATGACGAACAGACGGACAAAATTTCTATATGAGTCATAGAAAAAAACCTCTTCCATCGGTTTTGATTATTAACAAAAATTATATCGTTAATATGTTTTAGTAAATTAATAAATATATAAGTAATATATAAATTTAATTTAATTAATATTTAAAATATAATTAAAATTGGATTAATACATGAAATTTTTAATCATTGATATTTAATAATTAATTAATAAATTTAATATTTAATATTTAATTAATACAGAGAATATTTGATTAAATTTACTTATTACAAATTTATTAAATAAAAAAATTCATAAAAACATAAAATATTAAAATAAAGAGTGGAGGGGATATTTAAGAGAGTTAGCCCCTTCTATCCCTTAAATAAGGGATCTTAAGGGAACCTTTGGAGATGCTCTAATGTCCAGCGCTTTTGGCCCGGTGCTCACACCGAGTTGTAGAGTTTTGCTCCTCGATGTGTGATCCTGGGTTCAAAGCTCCCTACAGACACATTGTTTCGAATTAAAAAAACCCCACCCCCATATGAGCAGTGCTTAGACTAGCAAAAAAAAACCCCACCCCCCATATGAGCAGTGCTTAGACTAGCAAAAAAAGAAAGTGTAGTGTGATGTAATGCATGACCCTACCATATTAAATGAAAAAAGATTATTTCCTTTCGAAAAGAATGATCTTTCTTGACATTAAAGAGCGTATCTTACAAGTTTGGTGGGAATCGGCTGAGGGAAAAAAAAACCATACTCTCGAGTGCTGTTCTTTTCTTTGAGGCATTTAAAGGATACAATAATGAAGAGCAATACATGTGTGTGTCCATCTCTTTAGCAAATCTGCTACTTTCCACACTAATAATCAAACTGCAGAAGGACAGTTGATATGAAAGATCAGTTCTTTCTTGCTTATTGGGTTGTATTTTTATTTCCAAGCCATTTGTTGTTTCTCATAGTTTCATTTGATTTGGATTAAGCTTTATTAAGTTTATTCTCGCTCAAATCGATTCACTTACTGGTCAAAGATCAAAAAGCTTGTCACTGACAAAGATTCATATATGGCAGCATCTAATTAATGGATGCCAAAAGAATTTATCACCACTAGTACCACCTTAGAAAAATATTTTACAATCAAAGCATCCCAAAAATAACGCAAAAAGATTAAAGAGCCTTGCCCAATATATATTTAATAATTGATGAGATGTCTATTATTCTTAATTATACCCATTATTATTACAACAAACAAGTGCCTCAAGCGAGGCATTGGAAGCAATCAATCTCCATCATGCTGAAATAAAAGAATGCTGCAATCATTATAGCTGGATCCAAAGCAGCAACATTTTCAAGTACAAAATTAGAGTTCTCAAGAAAATGAATTTAAGTAAAAACAAAAAAAGAAAATGAAATGGATTAACAAAGCAAAGCACAATAAACACTGAGCTCAATGCCAAAGACATTAGAATAACAACTCTTATATCCCATGGACCCTACACATTAGTGAAAAATTTGTAGTCAAGATAAACTTTCGGCGACTGCCCTAAGAGCCTAGACCGCCTGTCAGTGCACTTCATCAATACTTTCTGAAGTCTAAAAGGCATTTGATTTCTTTTATAATTATAAAACAATTTTCTATATTTGAAAATCACAAAATTGCCAACTTCAAATTGCATCAATAATGAATCTAAATTTTCCTTGAAGGCGAAACATAAATGCAACATCCTATCAGAATATGAAATTAATCGAGCAATTTCCAAGTTCCAACTCACTAGAAAAGCTGTAATAGGAAATTGACAGTAACTGCAATTTATTTATTACAAAAATAAAATGACTATAATTACCTCAGAACATGCATTGAAGCAGTTGCGCGCGCACAGACTAAATGATGCAAACCAGACACTGCGTGTACAATTCAATCATCCAGACCTATCCACTTGCCCATCAAGAAAACACATAATTGAAATAACAATGCAATAATATATTTCAAGTTTCAGTTAATCCAAAATAAATGAAACAAAATAGTTGCTAAGAATACAGCAAAACAATGTATTTTCTACAAAGGACATTGGTTGTAGAAGAATATTAATCTCTACCATGTATGAGTTAATTTATTTCAATAGTTTTAAGCCTCACAGTGGAAAAATAGAATTTTTCCAACCTGTCAAGGAAAACAAATGGGGGGAAACCAAAATCTGAGGCATTATACACCTACAACCTCAAGCAATCTGAGTATCAAACATCTTTGAAGCACACCGAAAATTCTCCAGGTTGCTTGCCAGTTTTTTATTAGCATAAACTTTGAATTTACTTGATGCGATCGTTAATCTTTTTTGTGTGGACCAAAGGAAAATTTTATCTTTGCGATGTTGGGTACAATACAAGGCCTGGCTTCTTAGCCCCATACCGCGCAGTTCGATACCACGTGTGCGAATTTAGTGTGAGAGCTCCGAGTAATTACAATGAACTATACAACTACCGGCACTCCTCACTTCAGACGACTGTAGAGTGGGCATTCGAGTCATTGAAAGGTAGATTTAAGATATTAGCGTCACGACCCTTCTCCCCTTACCGCACTCAAGTTGACATTATGATGACATGTTGCATACTCCATAGTTTTATCATGTCCCACGGTTACGACGAGTTTGTCCCAAGTGAGGACGACTGGATTGCGCAAAATGTCTCTCAAGTGGGACGAATACACATAGATATTGTTGATTGATTCATGTAGCTCCCATAGCTGATGGATATTGCGACTTTAGAGGCTGAAGCATGGATTGACTCATGTAGCGCCCCATAGCTCATGGACATTGCGACTTTAGAGGCTAAATTAAGAGTATCTACTAATTCAAGTCCTTTTTGTCGCTTGCTTAGCTGAATAACTTCCCGTGCACTAGGATTGCCAGTCTTGAGGCATGGTCTTTATTGCATTAGTTCTTTATTCTTTAAATCTTTTTTGCGGATCATACACATTAACTATATCCTCTTTTTGCCGAGAAATATCTTCCCTCCCTTTATAAATTCATCCGGCCGTCCCCTTTGTAACTTGCAATCAAACAGAACAAAAGAGAATCAATAGAGTTCATTTCAAATGGCCACTCATTTGCTCAGTTTCGTTCTCTTACTTGCACTACTTTCACATCTTGTCTCCGCAACCACCCGATCCCCAGAGTTCCTCGGGCTCTCGCCGCTTATGGACTTTGGCCGGAGACGGGTTTTGGGTAGAGTGTGATAATTGCGTAGTTGACACCAGGGTGTGGCCAAAGAGCCCCGGCTTTCGCGACCCCGTCCTACCTCCGGTGCCACTCACATGGCATGGAGAGTGCGTTGCCGGCGACCGTTTTGATACCAACCACTGCAATCGCAAGCTAATTGGTGCGAGGGCTTCTTCAATGGAACTAAAGTTCGTGGAGTCCTCAACGGCGCAAGAACATTCGGCGACTATTCCTCACCTGGAGACGATATTGGTCACGGAACCCACACGGCGTCCACCGCAACAGGCTCGGATGTCCCACACGCTAGCGTCTTTGGCTTCGCAAGTGGAACCGCCCGTGGCATCGCCCCGAGGGCCCTCGCGAAGTCGACGACGTTGGCGTGTGGGACATCCGAAGACGTTGGCGTGTGGGACATCCGAGAACTGGAAATATTGGGATGGTGCCACGGGCGGTTCCACTCGCGAAGCCGAAGACGTTGGCGTGTGGGACATTCGAGTCTGCTGTCGTGGGCGTCGTGTGGGTTCCGTGACCAATATCATCTCGGGGTGAGAATAGCCGCCGAATGTGCTTGCGTCGTTGAGGACTCCACGAACTTCAGTTCCGTTGAAGGCCCTGGCACCAATCAGCTTGCGGTTGCACTGATTGGTATCAAAACGGTCTCCGGCAACGCACTCTCCGCGCCATGTGAGTGACACCGGAGGTAGCCCGGGGGTCGCGAAAGCTGGGCTCTCCGGCCACACCCCGGTGTCAACTGCGCCTATTATCACACTCTCCCCAAAACCAGTCTCCGGCCAAGTCCACAAGCCGGCGAGAGCTTGAGGAACTCTGGGGATCGGGTGGTTGCGGAGACAAGATGTGGGAAGTAGTGCAAGCAAGAGAAGGAAACTGAGCAAATGAGTGGCCATTTGAAATGAACTCTATTGACTCTCTTTTGCTCTGTTTGATTGCAGTTACAAAGGGGACGAACGGATGTATTCATATAGGGAGAGGGAAGATATTTCTCGGCAAAAAGAAGATATAGATAATGTGCATGATCGGCAAAAAAAGATCTTAAAGAATAAAAAACTAATTGCAAATAAAGAACTATGCCTCTAGACTAGCAATCCTAGTGTACAGGAAGTTATTCAGCTGAGCAAGCAGCAAAAAGGACTTGAATTAGTAGACACTCTTAATTTGGCCTCTAAAGTTGCAATGTCCATGAGCTATGGGGAGCTACATAAATCAATCCATGCTTTAGCCTCTAAAGTCGCAATATCCATCAGCTATAGGGAGCTACATGAATCAATCAGGTAACAATAAATTCATGCCTTAGCCTCTAAAGTTGCAATATCCATGAGCTATGGGGAGCTACATGAATCAATTAAGTAACAATAAACCCAGGCCTTAGCCTCTAAAGTTGCAATATCCATGAGCTACGGGGAGCTATATGAATCAATCAAGTAACATTAAACCATGCCTTAGCCTCTAAAGTTGCAATATCCATGAGCTATGGAGAACTACATGAATCAATCAAGTAACAATAAACAATGCCTTGGGCTCTAAAGCTGCAATGTCCATGGGATGTGGGGAGCAACATGAATCAATCAACAATAAACCCAGGCCTTAGCCTCTAAAGTTGCAATATCCATGAGCTATGGGGAGCTACATGAATCAATCAAGTAACAATAAAACTCGTCTTAGCCTTTGAAGTTGCAACGTCCATAAGCTATGGGGAGCTACGTGAATCGATCAAGTGACAACAAACCCATGCCAATAGGATTGAAGCTGAACGAAAATCACTCTCCTTGTGTCTCTTGGACGCATTGTGTTCATCCATCACAGCCTCACTCGGGAAATATTGACTGAACCGCAAACAACAATCAAAAGATCACACTGCCTTGCTACTAAAAAAAAAAAGTTAGGACTAAACTGTTAAACTGCACCGTTACGTTATCATCGAAACAGTCTCTTAGTCAAAGAGTTAACATCAAACAAACCAAGAACAAGAGTAAGCAGCAAACAAATCAAGCAACGAAATGATCAAATCAAAAAAGGATTTATCTTTTAAGAGGATTTGGTTTTTGAGCGGTTTTATGAGAGAATATTCTCTTTTTCACTCGGCGATGCGGGCACTTGCCTCCCATCTCTCTCTCGCACGCTAGGGACAACGCAAAGAGAGAAATTTTACACTTTCGAATTAAAAAAAAAGTTTCATTTTTCTTTCCCTGTTTCTTTTGTTCTTAACTGCAATTTGGAATGGACAAGTAATTTAGCATGGATCAGGGTTTGCTCATTACTAGGAGAAATGAAAGTACATTGAAGTAAACGCATCCTAACTGATATTCTTAGGAAAATAAAAATCTATTTAGGACAAGTAGTGCTGGACTAAATAGGGGTGTCAAACGCCCGGCCCGGGCGCTCGCCCCGCGTGCCAAAGCAGTGACCAGTGTTTTTACATACTAAATATATTTTTCTCTCTACTATTTATGCAAGTGTTGGGTGGTATAGTTGGTTATCAAGCTTATCTCGCTCACACACTTGAGCTCCTCAGTTTGAACTGGGCATTTACAAAAATTTTGATATTTTATTTTCTGAGGCGTTGGAGTTGGTGGCGAGCGACGGAGTGGAGGGGGAGGGGGAGGTGGGAGGAGGAGAAGGTAGCGGAGAAGGGGCGGAGGAGGGGATGGCAGGCGGGCGACAACGCCCAAAAGGGACGAAGGAGGCCCTGGGAAGTGACGAGCGGTGATGGAGGGGGGCTCGCACGTGGGCCATGCCGGGCTGAGCCGCCTACCCAACGGCACCAATGTTGTGGGCGCCGCCTGTTTCGGGCCGCCCCGACTCGGCCCATGCCAGCCACCGTGCCCAGGCTGGGCATGTGCTAGGCACGAGTTAGGCCCAGGCCAGGAAGGCCATGGGCTGCCAAACGCGAACTCGAGCATGACCTATGTGGGAGCCGTTCCCGGGCTGGGTATGTCCCAAATATCAGGTGGGTCGGGCCATGTCCGTGTTAACTCAGGTCGTGCCCGGGCAAGTTGCCAGTCCGACCCAGCCCAGTTGAGATCCCTTGGACTATTGCATTCTATTGTTTGTGACCATTTATTATTTTGTTTCAATTTCTACCCGTTGGACAAATAATACCGTTGCGTAAAAGCCTAGGTCTCGATCCATAAAAAGGGTGCTCGACCTGCAGAGGCTTGTTTATAATAACCTCAACCCTCGCCTTAGCTTTGGAGTTATGGTGTAATAGCAGTGACTTTAATAGAACTAAATGTTAAACATCAACAACAAAGATTATGTACCCAATTCTCAGCTTCTACATAATCTTTCTCCCCCACTCAACTCCATTAGAGCAACTTCATTTAAAACCTAGAATTTCAATCTGATTTTAATGCCTCAAACTATGTGGTTTTGATCCACCACTCTATCCAAGTCCCACAGCTGCTCGACCGGAGTCCTACACTCTTAGACCGCATAGTCATCCAGCTCCTTGAAGCTTAACTATAAAGGTCATACCTTACCACCTAAAATCTATCCACTGTAAAAGCTATTTTCATCATGGACTGAATAGATTTATCATCAACATGACATTTTAACATAAAATAAGTCGTCTAAGAAATGTAACTCTACAGTGAGAAGGCTCTGCAATTTTTTTTTGGAAAAATCTTACAGTCAATATCAACCTGAAATCATATTCTATGAGTTCTATTTTATTAGTTATGCAACTTAAGCTCGTTCAACAAAGAAGCAGCCCTCCAAACCTTTATAAATTTCTATAGGAAATTGTAATCATCTCTGACACACGACATAAACCAACAGAACAAAACCCTAACCAAATAACAACATATACTAGTAAATACTTCACTACTAGTCTACAAAAAACATTTACTAAACATAAAATCATAGACCTGCTCATTAATTGAAGTGCCACCATGAGAGACCACCACCCTAACCCCTGTGGTTTGATGTCAAATTCCAGGTCAGAAATGGGCAAAGAACCTAGTAGCACTTTCACACAACCTAGTGGGCCTACAAATAGGACAAGCTGTGCAGTTTATGCTCATGCGGTAAAAGGAGAAATCCTCCAAATTTCTGGACTACCAAAGAAAGGATGAGGTTGATAATTTCCTAGAGAGAATCAACAATAACCTCTAACACATGATATAATGATTATTAATCTTCAAGTCTCTCCATAAAATCAGAATACAGTATTAAAATAACATCTATAGGACACAGAAACTACTGAAATTGGACACATTAACAAACGGCATGAAACTGAAATCAAACTAAGGCATAAATCACAGACCTGCTGCTTAATCCGAGCACCACCATAAGCCACGACCACCCTAACCCCTGATTGATGAACAAACTTTCTTGCCTCCTGTGAATCTACAAACAAAAACAACAACAACAAATTAAACCAACAATCCAACATCCAAAACACCCATCAAGATCTACCAAAAACTCCCACACACCTGCACAGACAACTCTCTCTTGGGCCACAAAATCAACGCCAGAGGGTACACCGTCCTCCCTCCCCGCTGCCGGCTGCCCAGCCTGAACGGCCGCCCGTCATGATCCCGCTGATGATCGGAAAGCAAAAAGCCGTCGTCGTCGCGCCGTTTTGAGCGCAAGCCATCAGCTCCCTTCCCGCTTGCGAGATCGAGACTGCGTGACGCTACACCCGGCGTCGGCCTCACGTACTTACACCGCCTTATGTTCGCATTCAAAGCGTCGCCGAGATCGATATGGCGAAATTGTTGACCGACGGCGGAACATCCTGACCGTGGGCCTCGACGGGGATGTCCTCGTAAGTGTCGAAGTTGATGCCGATGTTCTCGGCATCAAACGCGGGCTCCGCTGAGGGCTCCTCGTCGTTGGCGAAGGGGTTCAACTCGTAGGCAATGCTGCTGCCGCCCCAGCCGATGGTCCTCGAGTTCCAACCGCCTGTGGATCGGGGCCCGCCGAAGAAGCGGCTAGCCGCTGGGCCCCACCGGGGGCCGGCAGAGGCAGAGGCAGAGGCGAGGGCGGGGGGGATCGGAGGCAGGAGCGCGACTGCGGAGGTGGGGAGGGACGTAGTAGTGGCCGGAAGCGGCGGCGGGGGCCGAGAAGTCGGCCACAGAATCAGCCCATGGCGTGTGCATAATTTGACCTAGAGAGAGTTTGATGAGAGGAGATCGATCATGAAAAAGAAAACCCTAATTTTCTGCAAGAGGGACTGAAGAAACCCTAGGGGATCGAGATCTGAGGAGCGCGTTGATTTATGATGCGAAAAGGAAGGGAGAAAAAATATATATATCTTGTGTGCCTTTTGCTGTTCGAGTTTAGAATTTTCTGTTTTCAGGGCATCATCAATGCAACCCTCCATCTTTAGCGGGTTACTTGAGAATAAATCCGAATATTTTCTGAATATATAAAGGATTGCATTACTTTATTTTAATCAATCTTTTTTAAATATTAGTTTAGTTGATAATAATTATGTAAGAGTAAATACTAGTATATTATCGTTGTCGAAGAGAAATCAAACGATGGTTAGGAGGGGAAAAAAGGAAGAGGAAGGAACTGAGAGCGGAAGGAGAAGGCCGACGCTGCTCTCTTTAGTGCGTATGAAGATGGACGAACAGACGGACAAAATTTCTATATGAGTCATAGAAAAAAACCTCTTCCATCGGTTTTGATTATTTAACAAAAATTATATCGTTAATATGTTTTAGTAAATTTAATTAATATATAAAGTAATATATAAATTTAATTTAATTAATATTTAAAATATAATTAAATATTGGATTAATACATGAAATTTTTAATCATTGATATTTAATAATTAATTAATACAAATTTAATATTTAATATTTAATTAATACAGAGAATATTTGATTAAATTTACTTATTACAAAATTTATTAAATAAAAAATTCATAAAAACATAAAATATTAAAATAAAGAGTGGAGGGGATTTAAGAGAGTTAGCCCCTTCTATCCCCTTAAATAAGGGATCTTCAAGGGAACCTTTGGAGGTTATCTAAAGTCCAGCGCTTTTGGCCCGGTGCTCACACCGAGTTGTAGAGTTTTGCTCCTCGATGTGTGATCCTGGGTTCAAAGCTCCCTACAGACACATTGTTTCGAATTAAAAAAACCCCCCACCCCCATATGAGCAGTGCTTAGACTAGCAAAAAAAAAACCCCCACCCCATATGAGCAGTGCTTAGACTAGCAAAAAAAGAAAGTGTAGTGTGATGTAATGCATGACCCTACCATATTAATGAAAAAAGATTATTTCCTTTCGAAAAGAATGATCTTTCTTGACATTAAAGACGTATCTTACAAGTTGTGGGAATCGGCTGAGGGAAAAAAAAACCATACTCTCGAGTGCTGTTCTTTTCTTTGAGGCATTTAAAGAATACAATAATGAAGAGCAATACATGTGTGTGTCCATCTCTTTAGCAAATCTGCTACTTTCCACACTAATAATCAAACTGTAGAAGGACAGTTGATATGAAAGATCAGTTCTTTCTTGCTTATTGGGGTTGTATTTTTTATTTCCAAGCCATTTGGTTGTCTCTCATAGTTTCATTTGATTTGGATTAAGCTTTATTAAGTTTATTCTCGCTCAAATCGATTCACTTACTGGTCAAAGATCAAAAGCTTGTCACTGACAAAGATTCATATATGGCAGCATCTAATTAATGGATGCCAAAAGAATTTATCACCACCTAGTACCACCTTAGAAAAATATTTTACAATCAAAGCATCCCAAAAATAACGCAAAAAGATTAAAGAGCCTTGCCCAATATATATTTAATAATTGATGAGATGTCTATTATTCTTAATTATACCCATTATTATTACACAAACAAGTGCCTCAAGCGAGGCATTGGAAGCAATCAATCTCCATCATGCTGAAATAAAAAAGAATGCTGCAATCATTATAGCTGGATCCAAAGCAGCAACATTTTCAAGTACAAAATTAGAGTTCTCAAGAAAATGAATTTAAGTAAAAACAAAAAAAGAAAATGAAATGGATTAACAAAGCAAAGCACAATAAACACTGAGCTCAATGCCAAAGACATTAGAATAACAATCCTTATATCCCATGGACCCTACACATTAGTGAAAAATTTGTAGTCAAGATAAACTTTCGGCGACTGCCCTAAGAGCCTAGACCGCCTGTCAGTGCACTTCATCAATACTTTCTGAAGTCTAAAGGCATTTGATTTCTTTTATAATTATAAAACAATTTTCTATATTTGAAAATCACAAAATTGCCAACTTCAAATTGCATCAATAATGAATCTAAATTTTCCTTGAAGGCGTAACATAAATGCAACATCCTATCAGAATATGAAATTAATCGAGCAATTTCCAAGTTCCAACTCACTAGAAAAGCTGTAATAGGAAATTGACAGTAACTGCAATTTATTTATTACAAAAAATAAAATGACTATAATTACCTCAGAACATGCATTTGAAGCAGTTGCGCGCGCACAGACTAAATGATGCAAACCAGACACTGCGTGTACAATTCAATCATCCAGACCTATCCACTTGCCCATCAGAAACACATAATTGAAAAACAATGCAATAATATATTTCAAGTTTCAGTTAATCCAAAATAAATGAAACAAAATAGTTGCTAAGAATACAGCAAAACAATGTATCTTTCTACAAAGGACATTGGTTGTAGAAGAATATTAATCTCTACCATGTATGAGTTAATTTTATTTCAATAGTTTTAAGCTCACAGTGGAAAATAGAATTTTTCCAACCTGTCAAGGAAAACAAAATGGGGGGAAACCAAAATCTGAGGCATTATACACCTACAACCTCAAGCAATCTGAGTATCAAACATCTTTGAAGCACAACCGAAATTTCTCCAGGTTGCTTGCCAGTTTTTTTATTAGCATAAACTTTGAATTTACTTGATGCGATCGTTATCTTTTTTGTTGTGGACCAAAGGAAATTTTATCTTTGCGATGTTGGGTACAATACAAGGCCTGGCTTCTTAGCCCCATACCTTGATGCGATCGTTAATCTTTTTTGTTGTGGACCAAAGGAAAATTTTATCTTTGCGATGTTGGGTACAATACAAGGCCTGCTTCTTAGCCCCATACCGCGCAGTTCGATACCACGTGTGCGAATTTAGTGTGAGAGCTCCGAGTAATTACAATGAACTATACAACTACCGGCACTCCTCACTTCAGACGACTGTAGAGTGGGCATTCGAGTCATTGAAAGGTAGATTTAAGATATTAGCGTCACGACCCTTCTCCCCTTACCGCACTCAAGTTGACATTATGATGACATGTTGCATACTCCATAGTTTTATCATGTCCCACGGTTACGACGAGTTTGTCCCAAGTGAGGACGACTGGATTGCGCAAAATGTCTTCAAGTGGGACGAATACACAGAGATATTGTTGATTGATTCATGTAGCTCCCCATAGCTGATGGATATTGCGACTTTAGAGGCTGAAGCATGGACTGACTCATGTAGCGCCCCATAGCTCATGGACATTGTAACGCCCCGATTTCACGGATACGGGGACGTCATGCGACGTATATACGTAGGTCAGAAGAAGCCCCCACGTATATACGCTAAGCATAAAAGTACAATAAGTAATCAGAGTACGACACAAAGCGTGGTATTCTTCCATATGCCAACACAAAAGTACATGTACAAAGTCATCACAGTATGATAAACATATACACATTACATGTGTCTTTTATCATAACAAGTCCAAAAGTAAAATATACAGAATAAATACAAGATGCTCACGAGTAGGGTGAAGATCCCGTGAGTCAAAAGAGGAGACTAGCACGGAAGAAGCTGGGACAAATCAGCCTGTTCTCAAGGAAAACTCGATCTACAGTGGACAGCTCCACTTCGATCCAGCTTCTAACCTGAACATACAAATCCAAGGGAGTCAGGACCTCCCAACAATGAACAGGCTACATGCCAAGTGGCAAAGAGATAAGAATAGGGGGTTAGAACACAAGTGTGATATACACGGACAGGTATAGCATAATCATAAATCAGGAAGTCCCAAGTAAAGCTGAATATAAGCAAGACTGATTGTATACGCTTAAGTCACAGTCACATGAGACTAGTACATCGAAGGAATAATCCAAACAAGGAAACCTCATATATATACCCTTGTCTCATGCCACATAAATCCAAGCGTATAGAATCAGAGTTGCAAATCGTATCATAGTCAAACAGGAATGCATAACAATAATGATCAGGGGTCATAACACGAGTAAAGGATACACATAACGGAAACTATAATAGGAAACACAACAGAAATCAATAGGCGATGTCTATTATTATTATTACTCGTCTGACCCATATATCTCGGTATGTGTCCAGGTGTGCACCCCAACACACATACATCCATATATAAGTTATCCGAGGGTTGTTAACGGAAGCAGATGGAGAACTGATAGAGCTTCTTATAATGGTACTCATGCACCGGGGACCAGTCTTCTGGCCCAACGGTTCCCACCACCTGGGACCGGCTTTGTTCACATGCACCGGGGACCAGTCTTCTGGCCCAACGGTTCCCACCACCTGGGACCGGCTTTGTTCACATGCACCGGGGACCAGTTTAGTGGTCCAACGGTTCCCACCACCTGGGACCGGCTTTGGAGGCTCGAAGTCCCCCTAATAGTAATCATAACAGTAATCATAACAGTACCGCAATATATGTCATTCCCATACTATAAGCAAGATATCATTCCGGCATCCATCACTTCCTCCCATACCCATACAAGTTGTCCTTTTTAAGATTTATTAGCTAATTATCACTTTATGGGAAATAATAGAAAATGAACATGATCAGGAATTTAGGAGTACACCAGTACTATATAGTCAGGTCACTGCATGTAAAGTAGGAAAACAGGTCACTGATCATGAAACTGAATAACAAGTCAATATTCCCGTAAAAGAGATAATCACAAGTCAAATATATCATGCTGGATGTAAAGTGATAGCATGACAAGTGGTGATGTATATCAGGTAACACGTATACAAAGAGATTGATAATTATTCAAGGTGAGTCATGGTCTAGCCAGAGGGTATAGCAAGTCAGGTGATATACATGTGTTAAAAGGAAACATAAAACTGACAAGTCTAAAGAATTGACAAGCGGTTGATAATGTTAATGAACAAGTCATGAAATACCAGTTATGAAGTATTTAGCAAGGATAATACATCACCCATGTATCAAGGTTAGGATCTAATTTCAGAAAGAATAAGAATCAACAATTTTGGCCCAAAACCAGACTATCGGTCGACTGGGTTAAATGGCCGGTCGACCGATACGGGACAGTCACCAACTAACGGTCGACGTCCGGTCGACCGATACAAGGCCGTGACCTCCAGGTTTGGTCGGTCGACTTCCGGTCGACTGCCGGTCGACCGGAGACACAAACTAACGGTCGCCTGTCGGTCGACTGCCGGTCGACCGATACAGGGCCGTGAGCTCCAGGGTTTCCTAGCGGTCGACTGGTTGGTGAACCGGTCGACCGCCTACTCAAAACTGTGCACGTTCGTGCACATCGGTCGACTGCCGGTCGACTACCGGTCGACCGGACTTCTGAAATATGCTGCTGTTAGGTCTAAAAATCAGATTTTTGGTGTGGGTTGATTTTGATGTCTAAAAATATGATTTTGATGACATAAAGGGACATGATTGGCAAACAAGTATACAAGAATTTTACGAGTCTTGGTGAGTAAAAATACTCACCTCGAATGGTTATTTGGGGCTTTACGAGTCCGGAAAGATCGTGGTCGTTAACTTGGTCCACGACGATATCTCCGATGAAGAAGTAGACGATCCCCAATCCAAAGTGGTTACTTGGTTGAGATGGAGATGATGAAGTTGAGTTGATGAGGGAATTTGTGAAGGCTAATATCTTTGTGGAAGTGAAGAAAAAGAAATAGAAATGTATAGGAAAGTTTATATAGGATTTGATTTTGTTAAGGAGATGTAATATGGAGAAGAAAGGGGGGGTTTTTGTGTAAAATAGGGAGGTGAGGTGTCTCCCCTAGCCAATCAAATCTTGCCATGGAGATGATGAGGTGGAGAAAATATGTGGTGGAGGATTAATGGAAGGGTGTGGAAGTTTAGATATTTTGGGTTTGGCTTGTGGAGGAAGTTAAAGGAAATAAGGAAAAGGAAAAAGGAAAAGAAATGAGAAAAGAGAAGATATTTTCTCTAACTCGGAAAATAAAAATATTAAAACCACGGATTCCCGGGTTGAAGTCATGGATGCGGAAATCTTTCGGGAAAATACGGATACGTCCCGAAATCAAGTATCTCGGAACGACCCGAAATAAATATCAAAAATCAAGAATATTATATTAAGAAACATAGTGAAATCCGTTTTAAGAAATACTTTATAGTTTTAAAACTAAAAACCCCGGAATCAGTAAAATACCGACTCCGTTGGAATTTTCATAAATTCATAAAATCCTCAGAAAAAGAATGTAGGTAGAAAATATGATTCTAAGGAATAATGCCTAAAGGGCCATCTTGAAATTCCTAACTGTTTGTGAAATAAAAATACTGGAATCAGTCTTCTACCGACTCCGGTGGAATATCCATAAATTCGTAAAATCTTCAGAAAAAGTATTTAAGTAATAAACATAATTCTAAGAAGAAATGTCTAAAGAATCTTCTAGAAATTCTAAACAGTTTGTAAGATAAAAAATTCGGGAATCGATCAGCGGTACTGGTCGACACGGTTTGAAGAATTTCCTTTTAATTCCGAAAAATTCCAGAAAATCATAGAAAATATAATACGTTGGAAAATGATATTTAAAATTAAAATCGGTCAGATATAAGAAGTAAATCAAAAAATACGATCGAAAAACTGAATACGCAAATAAGTACGTATTCCGGAACGGGGGGGTATTACAGACATTGCGACTTTAGAGGCTAAATTAAGAGTATCTACTAATTCAAGTCCTTTTTGTCGCTTGCTTAGCTGAATAACTTCCCGTGCACGAGGATTGCCAGTCTTGAGGCATGGTTCTTTATTTACAATTAGTTCTTTATTCTTTAAAATCTTTTTTGCGGATCATACACATTAACTATATCCTCTTTTTGCCGAGAAATATCTTCCCTCCTTTATAAATTCATCCGGCCGTCCCCTTTGTAACTTGCAATCAAACAGAACAAAAGAGAATCAATAGAGTTCATTTCAAATGGCCACTCATTTGCTCAGTTTCGTTCTCTTACTTGCACTACTTTCACATCTTGTCTCCGCAACCACCCGATCCCCAGAGTTCCTCGGGCTCTCGCCCGCTTATGGACTTTGGCCGGAGACGGGTTTTGGGTAGAGTGTGATAATTTGCGTAGTTGACACCAGGGTGTGGCCAAAGAGCCCCGGCTTTCGCGACCCCGGCCTACCTCCGGTGCCACTCACATGGCATGGAGAGTGCGTTGCCGGCGACCGTTTTGATACCAACCACTGCAATCGCAAGCTAATTGGTGCGAGGGCCTTCTTCAATGGAACTAAAGTTCGTGGAGTCCTCAACGGCGCAAGAACATTCGGCGACTATTCCTCACCTGGAGACGATATTGGTCACGGAACCCACACGGCGTCCACCGCAACAGGCTCGGATGTCCCACACGCTAGCGTCTTTGGCTTCGCAAGTGGAACCGCCCGTGGCATCGCCCCGAGGGCCCTCGCGAAGTCGACGACGTTGGCGTGTGGGACATCCGAAGACGTTGGCGTGTGGGACATCCGAGAAGCTGGAAATATTGGGATGGTGCCACGGGCGGTTCCACTCGCGAAGCCGAAGACGTTGGCGTGTGGGACATTCGAGTCTGCTGTCGTGGGCGTCGTGTGGGTTCCGTGACAATATCATCTCGGGGTGAGGAATAGCCGCCGAATGTGCTTGCGTCGTTGAGGACTCCACGAACTTCAGTTCCGTTGAAGGCCCTGGCACCAATCAGCTTGCGGTTGCACTGATTGGTATCAAAACGGTCTCCGGCAACGCACTCTCCGCGCCATGTGAGTGACACCGGAGGTAGCCCGGGGGTCGCGAAAGCTGGGCTCTCCGGCCACACCCCGTGTCAACTGCGCCTATTATCACACTCTCCCCAAAACCAGTCTCCGGCCAAAGTCCACAAGCCGGCGAGAGCTTGAGGAACTCTGGGGATCGGGTGGTTGCGGAGACAAGATGTGGAAGTAGTGCAAGCAAGAGAAGGAAACTGAGCAAATGAGTGGCCATTTGAAATGAACTCTATTGACTCTCTTTTGCTCTGTTTGATTGCAAGTTACAAAGGGGACGAACGGATGTATTCATATAGGGAGAGGGAAGATATTTCTCGGCAAAAAGAAGATATAGATAATGTGCATGATCGGCAAAAAAAGATCTTAAAGAAAAAAAAACTAATTGCAAATAAAGAACTATGCCTCTAGACTAGCAATCCTAGTGTACAGGAAGTTATTCAGCTGAGCAAGCAGCAAAAAGGACTTGAATTAGTAGACACTCTTAATTTGGCCTCTAAAGTTGCAATGTCCATGAGCTATGGGGAGCTACATAAATCAATCCATGCTTTAGCCTCTAAAGTCGCAATATCCATCAGCTATAGGGAGCTACATGAATCAATCAGGTAACAATAAATTCATGCCTTAGCCTCTAAAGTTGCAATATCCATGAGCTATGGGGAGCTACATGAATCAATTAAGTAACAATAAACCCAGGCCTTAGCCTCTAAAGTTGCAATATCCATGAGCTAACGGGGAGCTATATGAATCAATCAAGTAACATTAAACCCATGCCTTAGCCTCTAAAGTTGCAATATCCATGAGCTATGGAGAACTACATGAATCAATCAAGTAACAATAAACCAATGCCTTGGGCTCTAAAGCTGCAATGTCCATGGGATGTGGGGAGCAACATGAATCAATCAACAATAAACCCAGGCCTTAGCCTCTAAAGTTGCAATATCCATGAGCTATGGGGAGCTACATGAATCAATCAAGTAACAATAAACTCATGTCTTAGCCTTTGAAGTTGCAACGTCCATAAGCTATGGGGAGCTACGTGAATCGATCAAGTGACAACAAACCCATGCCAATAAGGATTGAAGCTGAACGAAAATCACCTCTCCTTGTGTCTCTTGGACGCATTGTGTTCATCCATCACAGCCTCACTCGGGAAATATTGACTGAAACCGCAAACAACAATCAAAAGATCACACCTGCCTTGCTACTAAAAAAAAAAAGTTAGGACTAAACTGTTAAATTGCACCGTTACGTTATCATCGAAACAGTCTCTTAGTCAAAGAGTTAACATCAAACAAACCAAGAACAAGAGTAAGCAGCAAACAAATCAAGCAACGAAATGATCAAATCAAAAAAGGATTTATCTTTTAAGAGGAATTTGGTTTTTGAGCGGTTTTATGAGAGAATATTCTCTTTTTCACTCGGCGATGCGGGCACTTGCCTCCCATCTCTCTCTCGCACGCTAGGGACAACGCAAAGAGAGAAATTTTACACTTTCGAATTAAAAAAAAAGTTTCATTTTTCTTTCCCTGTTCTTTTGTTCTTAACTGCAATTTGGAATGGACAAGTAATTTAGCATGGATCAGGGTTTGCTCATTACTAGGAGAAATGAAAGTACATTGAAGTAAACGCATCCTAACTGATATTCTTAGGAAAATAAAAAATCTATTTAGGACAAGTAGTGCTGGACTAAATAGGGGTGTCAAACGCCCGGCCCGGGCGCTCGCCCCGCGTGCCAAAGCAGTGACCAGTGTTTTACATACTAAATATATTTTTCTCTCTACTATTTATGCAAGTGTTGGGTGGTATAGTTGGTTATCAAGCTTATCTCGCTCACACACTTGAGCTCCTCAGTTTGAACTGGGCATTTACAAAAATTTTGATATTTTATTTTCTGAGGCGTTGGAGTTGGTGGCGAGCGACGGAGGTGGAGGGGGAGGGGAGGTGGGAGGAGGAGAAGGTAGCGGAGAAGGGGCGGAGGAGGGGATGGCAGGCGGGCGACAACGGCCCAAAAGGGACGAAGGAGGCCCTGGAAGTGACGAGCGGTGATGGAGGGGGGCTCGCACGTGGGCCATGCCGGGCTGAGCCGCCTACCCAACGGCACCAATGTTGTAGGGCGCCGCCTGTTTCGGGCCGCCCCGACTCGGCCCATGCCAGCCACCGTGCCCAGGCTGGGCATGTGCTAGGCACGAGTTAGGCCCAGGCCAGGAAGGCCATGGGCTGCCAAACGCGAACTCGAGCATGACCTATGTGGGAGCCGTGCCCGGGCTGGGTATGTCCCAAATATCAGGTGGGTCGGGCCATGTCCGTGTTAACTCAGGTCGTGCCCGGCAAGTTGCCAGTCCGACCCAGCCCAGTTGAGATCCCTTGGACTATTGCATTCTATTGTTTGTGACCATTTATTATTTTGTTTCAATTTCTTACCCGTTGGACAAATAATACCGTTGCGTAAAAGCCTAGGTCTCGATCCATAAAAAGGGTGCTCGACCTGCAGAGGCTTGTTTATAATAACCTCAACCCTCGCCTTAGCTTTGGAGTTATGGTGTAATAGCAGTGACTTTAATAGAACTAAATGTTAAACATCAACAACAAAGATTATGTACCCAATTCTCAGCTTCTACATAAATCTTTCTCCCCCACTCAACTCCATTAGAGCAACTTCATTTATAAACCTAGAATTTCAATATCTGATTTTAATGCCTCAAACTATGTGGGTTTTGATCCACCACTCTATCCAAGTCCCACAGCTGCTCGACCGGAGTCCTACACTCTTAGACCGCATAGTCATCCAGCTCCTTGAAGCTTAACTATAAAGGTCATACCTTACCACCTAAAATCTATCCACTGTAAAAGCTATTTTCATCATGGACTGAATAGATTTATCATCAACATGACATTTTCACATAAAATAAGTCGTCTAAGAAATGTAACTCTACAGTGAGAAGGCTCTGCAATTTTTTTGGGAAAAATCTTACAGTCAATATCAACCTGAAATCATATTCTATGAGTTCTATTTTATTAGTTATGCAACTTAAGCTCGTTCAACAAAGAAGCAGCCCTCCAAACCTTTATAAATTTTCTATAGGAAATTGTAATCATCTCTGACACACGACATAAACCAACAGAACAAAACCCTAACCAAATAACAACATATACTAGTAAATACTTCACTACTAGTCTACAAAAAACATTTACTAAACATAAAATCATAGACCTGCTCATTAATTGAAGTGCCACCATGAGAGACCACCACCCTAACCCCTGTGGTTTGATGTCAAATTCCAGGTCAGAAATGGGCAAAGAACCTAGTAGCACTTTCACACACAACCTAGTGGGCCTACAAATAGGACAAGCTGTGCAGTTTATGCTCATGCGGTAAAAGGAGAAATCCTCCAAATTTCTGGACTACCAAAGAAAGGATGAGGTTGATAATTTCCTAGAGAGAATCAACAATAACCTCTAACACATGATATAATGATTATTAATCTTCAAGTCTCTCCATAAAATCAGAATACAGTATTAAAATAACATCTATAGGACACAGAAACTACTGAAATTGGACACATTAACAAACGGCATGAAACTGAAATCAAACTAAGGCATAAATCACAGACCTGCTGCTTAATCCGAGCACCACCATAAGCCACGACCACCCTAACCCCTGATTGATGAACAAACTTTCTTGCCTCCTGTGAATCTACAAACAAAAACAACAACAACAAATTAAACCAACAATCCAACATCCAAAACACCCATCAAGATCTACCAAAAACTCCCACACACCTGCACAGACAACTCTCTCTTGGGCCACAAAATCAACGCCAGAGGGTACACCGTCCTCCCTCCCCGCTGCCGGCTGCCCAGCCTGAACGGCCGCCCGTCATGATCCCGCTGATGATCGGAAAGCAAAAAGCCGTCGTCGTCGCGCCGTTTGAGCGCAAGCCATCAGCTCCCTTCCCGCTTGCGAGATCGGGACTGCGTGACGCTACACCGGCGTCGGCCTCACGTACTTACACCGCCTTATGTTCGCATTCAAAGCGTCGCCGAGATCGATATGGCGAAATTGTTGACCGACGGCGGAACATCCTGACCGTGGGCCTCGACGGGGATGTCCTCGTAAGTGTCGAAGTTGATGCCGATGTTCTCGGCATCAAACGCGGGCTCCGCTGAGGGCTCGTCGTTCGAAGGGTTCATGTAGGCAATCTACCATATCCAGTTCCATCGCGGGCGAAGGGGCGAGGCAATGCCGCCGCCCAGCCGATGGCTCGAGCAACCGCCTGGGATGGGGCCGCCGAAGGGGCCGCGGGCAGAGGCAGAGGCAGGCAGAGGCGAGGCGGGGGGATCGGAGGCAGGAGCGCGACTGCGGAGGTGGGGGAGGGACGTAGAAGTAGTGGCCGGAAGCGGCGGCGGGGGCCGAGAAGTCGGCCACAGAATCAGCCCATGGCGTGTGCATAATTTGACCTAGAGAGAGTTTGATGAGAGGAGATCGATCATGAAAAAGAAAACCCTAATTTTCTGCAAGAGGGACTGAAGAAACCCTAGGGGATCGAGATCTGAGGAGCGCGTTGATTTATGATGCGAAAAAGGAAGGGAGAAAAAATATATATATCTTGTGTGCCTTTTGCTGTTCGAGTTTTTAGAATTTTCTGTTTTCAGGGCATCATCAATGCAACCCTCCATCTTTAGCGGGTTACTTGAGAATAAATCCGAATATTTTCTGAATATATAAAGGATTGCATTACTTTATTTTAATCAATCTTTTTTAAATATTAGTTTAGTTGATAATAATTATGTAAGAGTAAATTACTAGTATATTATCGTTGTCGATGAGAAATCATACGATTGGTTAGGAGGGGAAAAAAGGAAGAGGAAGGAACTGAGAGCGGAAGGAGAAGGCCGACGCTGCTCTCTTTAGTGCGTATGAAGATGGACGAACAGACGGACAAAATTTCTATATGAGTCATAGAAAAAAACCTCTTCCCATCGGTTTTGATTATTTAACAAAAATTATATCGTTAATATGTTTTAGTAAATTTAATTAATATATAAAGTAATATATAAATTTAATTTAATTAATATTTAAAATATAATTAAATATTGGATTAATACATGAAATTTTTAATCATTGATATTTAATAATTAATTAATACAAATTTAATATTTAATATTTAATTAATACAGAGAATATTTGATTAAATTTACTTATTACAAATTTATTAATAAAAAATTCATAAAAACATAAAATATTAAAATAAAGAGTGGAGGGGATATTTAAGAGAGTTAGCCCCTTCTATCCCCTTAAATAAGGGATCTTCAAGGGAACCTTTGGAGGTTATCTAATGTCCAGCGCTTTTGGCCCGGTGCTCACACCGAGTTGTAGAGTTTTGCTCCTCGATGTGTGATCCTGGGTTCAAAGCTCCCTACAGACACATTGTTTCGAATTAAAAAAAACCCCCACCCCCATATGAGCAGTGCTTAGACTAGCAAAAAAAAACCCCCACCCCCATATGAGCAGTGCTTAGACTAGCAAAAAAAAGAAAGTGTAGTGTGATGTAATGCATGACCCTACCATATTAAATGAAAAAAGATTATTTCCTTTCGAAAAGAATGATCTTTCTTGACATTAAAGAGCGTATCTTACAAGTTTGGTGGGAATCGGCTGAGGGAAAAAAAAACCATACTCTCGAGTGCTGTTCTTTTCTTTGAGGCATTTAAAGAATACAATAATGAAGAGCAATACATGTGTGTGTCCATCTCTTTAGCAAATCTGCTACTTTCCACACTAATTATCAAACTGTAGAAGGACAGTTGATATGAAAGATCAGTTCTTTCTTGCTTATTGGGTTGTATTTTTTATTTCCAAGCCATTTGGTTGTCTCTCATAGTTTCATTTGATTTGGATTAAGCTTTATTAAGTTTATTCTCGCTCAAATCGATTCACTTACTGGTCAAAGATCAAAAAGCTTGTCACTGACAAAGATTCATATATGGCAGCATCTAATTAATGGATGCCAAAAGAATTTATCACCACCTAGTACCACCTTAGAAAAAATTTTACAATCAAAGCATCCCAAAAATAACGCAAAAAGATTAAAGAGCCTTGCCCAATATATATTTAATAATTGATGAGATGTCTATTATTCTTAATTATACCCATTATTATTACAACAAACAAGTGCCTCAAGCGAGGCATTGGAAGCAATCAATCTCCATCATGCTGAAATAAAAGAATGCTGCAATCATTATAGCTGGATCCAAAGCAGCAACATTTTCAAGTACAAAATTAGAGTTCTCAAGAAAATGAATTTAAGTAAAAACAAAAAAGAAAAGGAAATGGATTAACAAAGCAAAGCACAATAAACACTGAGCTCAATGCCAAAGACATTAGAATAACAATCCTTATATCCCATGGACCCTACACATTAGTGAAAAATTTGTAGTCAAGATAAACTTTCGGCGACTGCCCTAAGAGCCTAGACCGCCTGTCAGTGCACTTCATCAATACTTTCTGAAGTCTAAAGGCATTTGATTTCTTTTATAATTATAAAACAATTTTCTATATTTGAAAATCACAAAATTGCCAACTTCAAATTGCATCAATAATGAATCTAAATTTTCCTTGAAGGCGAAACATAAATGCAACATCCTATCAGAATATGAAATTAATCGAGCAATTTCCAAGTTCCAACTCACTAGAAAAGCTGTAATAGGAAATTGACAGTAACTGCAATTTATTTATTACAAAAAATAAAATGACTATAATTACCTCAGAACATGCATTTGAAGCAGTTGCGCGCGCACAGACTAAATGATGCAAACCAGACACTGCGTGTACAATTCAATCATCCAGACCTATCCACTTGCCCATCAAGAAACACATAATTGAAATAACAATGCAATAATATATTTCAAGTTTCAGTTAATCCAAAATAAATGAAACAAAATAGTTGCTAAGAATACAGCAAAACAATGTATCTTTCTACAAAGGGCATTGGTTGTAGAAGAATATTAATCTCTACCATGTATGAGTTAATTTTATTTCAATAGTTTTAAGCCTCACAGTGGAAAATAGAATTTTTCCAACCTGTCAAGGAAAACAAATGGGGGGAAACCAAAATCTGAGGCACTATACACCTACAACCTCAAGCAATCTGAGTATCAAACATCTTTGAAGCACAACCGAAATTTCTCCAGGTTGCTTGCCAGTTTTTTTATTAGCATAAACTTTGAATTTACCTTGATGCGATCGTTAATCTTTTTTGTTGTGGACCAAAAGAAAATTTTATCTTTGCGATGTTGGGTACAATACAAGGCCTGGCTTCTTAGCCCCATACCGCGCAGTTCGATACCACTTGTGCGAATTTAGTGTGAGAGCTCCGAGAAATTACAATGAACTATACAACTACTGGCACTCCTCACTTCAGACGACTGTAGAGTGGGCATTCGAGTCATTGAAAGGTAGATTTAAGATATTAGCGTCACGACCCTTCTCTCCTTACCGCACTCAAGTTGACATTATGATGACATATTGCATACTCCATAGTTTTATCATGTCCCACGGTTACGACGAGTTTGTCCCAAGTGAGGACGACTGGATTGCGCAAAATGTCTCTCAAGTGGGACGAACACACAGAGATATTGTTGATTGATTCATGTAGCTCCCCATAGCTGATGGATATTGCGACTTTAGAGGCTGAAGCATGGATTGACTCATGTAGCGCCCATAGCTCATGGACATTGCGACTTTAGAGGCTAAATTAAGAGTATCTACTAATTCAAGTCCTTTTTGTCGCTTGCTTAGCTGAATAACTTCCCGTGCACTAGGATTGCTAGTCTTGAGGCATGGTTCTTTATTTGCAATTAGTTCTTTATTCTTTAAAATCTTTTTTTGCGGATCATACACATTAACTATATCCTCTTTTTGCCGAGAAATATCTTCCCTCTCCCTTTATAAATTCATCCGGCCGTCCCTTTGTAACTTGCAATCAAACAGAACAAAGAGAATCAATAGAGTTCATTTCAAATGGCTACCCATTTGCTCAGTTTCGTTCTCTTGCTTGCACTACTTTCACATCTTGTCTCCGCAACCACCCGATCCCCAGAGTTCCTCGGGCTTTCGCCCGCTTATGGACTTTGGCCGGAGACGGATTTTGGGGAGATTGTGATAATTGGCGTAGTTGACACCAGGGTGTGGCCAGAGAGCCCCAGCTTTCGCGACCCCGGCCTACCTCCGGTGCCACTCACATGGCATGGAGAGTGCGTTGCCAGCGACCGTTTTGATACCAACCACTGCAACCGCAAGCTAATTGGTGTGAGGGCCTTCTTCAATGGAACTGAAGTTCGTGGAGTCCTCAACGGCGCAAGCACATTCGGCGACTATTCCTCACCTGGAGACGATATTGGTCACGGAACCCACACGGCGTCCACCGCAACAGGCTCGGATGTCCCACACGCTAGCGTCTTCGGCTTCGCAAGTGGAACCGCCCGTGGCATAGCCCCGAGGGCCCTCGCGAAGTCGGCGACGTTGGCGTGTGGGACATCCGAAGACGTTGGCGTGTGGGACATCCGAGAAGCTGGAAATATTGGGATGGTGCCACGGGCGGTTCCACTCGCGAAGCCGAAGACGTTGGCGTGTGGGACATTCGAGTCTGCTGTCGTGGGCGTCGTGTGGGTTCCGTGACCAATATCATCTCGGGGTGAGGAATAGCCGCCGAATGTGCTTGCGTCGTTGAGGACTCCACGAACTTCAGTTCCGTTGAAGAAGGCCCTGGCACCAATCAGCTTGCGGTTGCACTGATTGGTATCAAAACGGTCTCCGGCAACGCACTCTCCGCGCCATGTGAGTGACACCGGAGGTACCCCGGGGTCGCGAAAGCTGGGCTCTCCGGCCACACCCGGTGTCAACTGCGCCAATTATCACACTCTCCCAAAACCCGTCTCCGGCCAAAGTCCACAAGCCGGCGAGAGCTTGAGGAACTCTGGGGATCGGGTGGTTGCGGAGACAAGATGTGGAAGTAGTGCAAGCAAGAGAAGGAAACTGAGCAAATGAGTGACCATTTGAAATGAACTCTATTGACTCTCTTTTGCTCTGTTTGATTGAAGTTACAAAGGGGACGAACGGATGTATTTATATAGGGAGAGGGAAGATATTTCTCGACAAAAAGAAGATATAGATAATGTGCATGATCGGCAAAAAAAGATCTTAAAGAATAAAGAACTAATTGCAAATAAAGAACTATGCCTCTAGACTAGCAATCCTAGTGTACAGGAAGTTATTTAGCTGAGCAAGCGGCAAAAAGGACTTGAATTAGTAGACACTCTTAATTTGGCCTTTAAAGTTGCAATGTCCATGAGCTATGGGGAGCTACATAAATCAATCCATGCTTTAGCCTCTAAAGTCGCAATATCCATCAGCTATAGGGAGCTACATGAATCAATCAGGTAACAATAAATTCATGCCTTAGCCTCTAAAGTTGCAATATCCATGAGCTATTGGGAGCTACATGAATCAATTAAGTAACAATAAACTCAGGTCTTAGCCCCTAAAGTTGCAATATCCATGAGCTACGGGGAGCTATATGAATCAATCAAGTAACATTAAACCCATGCCTTAGCCTCTAAAGTTGCAATATCCATGAGCTATGAAGAACTACATGAATCAATCAAGTAACAATAAACCAATGTCTTGGGCTCTAAAGCTGCAATGTCCATGGGCTGTGGGGAGCAACATGAATCAATCAACAACAAACCCAGGCCTTAACCTCTAAAGTTGCAATATCCATGAGCTATGGGGAGCTACATGAATTAATCAAGTAACAATAAACCCATGTCTTAGCCTTTGAAGTTGCAACGTCCATAAGCTATGGGGAGCTACGTGAATCGATCAAGTGACAATAAACCCATGCCAATAAGGATTGAAGCTGAACGAAAATCACCTCTCCTTGTCTCTTGGACGCATTGTGTTCATCCATCACAGCCTCACTCGCGAAATATTGACTGAAACCGCAAACAATCAAAAGATCACACCTGCCTTGCTACTAAAAAAAGTTAGGACTAAACTGTTAAACTGCACCGTTACGTTATCATCGAAACAGTCTCTTAGTCAAAGAGTTAACATCAAACAAACCAAGAACAAGAGCAAGCAGCAAACAAATCAAGCAACGAAATGATCAAATCAAAAAAGGATTTATCTTTTAAGAGGAATTTGGTTTTTGAGCGGTTTTATGAGAGAATATTCTCTTTTTCACTCGGCGATGCGGGCACTTGCCTCCCATCTCTCTCTCGCACGCTAGGGACAACGCAAAGAGAGAAAAATTTTACACTTTCGAATTAAAAAAAAGTTTCATTTTTCTTTCCCTGTTTCTTTTGTTCTTAACTGCAATTTGGAATGGACAAGTAATTTAGCATGGATCAGGGTTTGCTCATTACTAGGAGAAATGAAAGTACATTGAAGTAAACGCATCCTAACTGATATTCTTAGGAAAATAAAAAATCTATTTAGGACAAGTAGTGCTGGACTAAATAGGGGTGTCAAACGCCCGGCCCGGGCGCTCGCCCCGCGTGCCAAAGCAGTGACCAGTGTTTTTACATACTAAATATATTTTTCTCTCTACTATTTATGCAAGTGTTGGTTGGTATAGTTGGTTATCAAGCTTATCTCGCTCACACACTTGAGCTCCTCAGTTTGAACTGGGCATTTACAAAAATTTTGATATTTTATTTTCTAAGGCGTTGGAGTTGGTGGCGAGCGACGGAGGTGGAGGGGGAGGGGGAGGTGGGAGGAGGAGAAGGTAGCGGAGAAGGGGCGGAGGAGGGGTTTTGCGATGACATGAATGTAGGTACCGCAGATGATAAAAAGAAGAGGAAAGCGGGGACGAACATCAGGTGGAGTGACGACGCAAGCAAATATATGATGGCATTTTTGATGGAACAAACCGCGAAGAAATGAAATGAAACCTCTATTCTTTAACTGCCAATGCTGTGAACGAGTGAGATTTGGTACCCAATTTAGGATCACCCATGTCATTAACCATCTACGAACTTGGAGGAATAGGTGGAACCGGATTTGTAGGCTGAAGAAGCTTAGTGGTTGTCATATTTGTCCCAGAGACACGCACCAATGAAATGCCCGACGAAACAGTTTATAATGCATACATTGCGGTAACGAATTTGTTCCTTCAATCCTATATTCTTCTCGGAGTTCGATTGTTGTTGGAGGATTAATTTATGAATAACTTTGCTTGGTTTGTAGGCAAACAAGCTTGACGAGTCGTAACTCAACAAGCCTATTGAGTACTACGACGAAATGGTTCTCGTTTTTCGTGGTGAAGCAGCTGCTGAGAACTTTTCCTCAGACGTCAACCAACAATTCGGTGACACCCAGGACCCCAACAGGATGGGAGAGCATAATGCATACATTGCGGTAACGAATTTGTTCCTTCAATCCTATATTCTTCCCGGAGTTCGATTGTTGTTGGAGGATTAATTTATGAATAACTTTGCTTGGTTTGTAGGCAAACAAGCTTGACGAGTCGTAACTCAACAAGCCTATTGAGTACTACGACGAAATGGTTCTCGTTTTTCGTGGTGAAGCAGCTGCTGAGAACTTTTCCTCAGACGTCAACCAACAACTCGGTGACACCCAGGACCCCAGCAGGATGGGAGAGCATCCTGAGACAGGTCGGTACTCTACCCAACCTGTAAGTATGTCGGTGTCACAAAGCTCTCGTGATAAAAGGAAGAGCAACTCTCAGCTGGAGGTATTAGGAAGGTTTGCAGATGGTTTGCAAAAGATTGGGGATGTCGTGCATGAGAAAGAGGAAAAAAAGGGTAGCAGCGGAGTGCTACAATTGCCTTCGATCCATGGTCTGTACAACATACGACTATTTCATCTTCACCGATAACGTGGTCTGTCGGTCTCTGTTGCTTATGATTATATTATCGAGAACCCCAAGATTGGGGGTGGGTTTCTCAAGAGGTCCAGTGAGGAGAGGGCCCACTGGCTCTACCGCTTCATGAAACACAAACTTGATTGAGAAGACTCAGGGGCCATTGGCTTCCCTTCATTTCTTACCATTTCTTACCACCTCTTCGCTTTATGAATTATTGGACTGTATTATTCAGACTCGCTTTGATATACATTTTGTCTGCGACATGCTTTTGGTCGTAGGCCCTATGAACTGCTATTATTTATTCTTACTACTGTAATTTTTTTTATCGCAGCATCTTGCTTTAAGCATTGTTTGATTGCCCAAAATGTTTCATAATCCTTTATTATTAACCATATTCAAACATTTTCTGATGTTATTCTTCCATTGTAGGGGTTTTGCGTGGGCAATGATGATTCATAGGATGTTAGAAAGCCAACTATGCAAGTAAGATATAGAGGTGTACTAAATCGCAGTCGTTCGACTCTAGGAGTTGAGCATTGAGGTGACATGTACGCAACCCCTTATTTTCCATTCGGCTTTGAATGACGTAAATTTTCATCCACTATTAAAACATCGTCCTACAGTCTGGGCCTTGCTAAAAAGAAGTAACACTGTTTTGATTTGTGTAGAATGAGATCTCATTATTGGTTATATCTTTTTGCTTGCTTCGTTCATGCAGAGTATTACAAATGCACAATGACACTGATGCACACTCATTTTCTCATGCCTAACACATTTTTTCATCTTCTCAAACATCTTTTGACGTTGTGATCACATTCATCCTCTATTTAAGTCGCCAGTTTTGATTACTGTTTGGCTGAAACTCAAGCTTGATTGAAACTACAACCCATGTTGGCTGAACGTCCATCAAAATTGATGGAAACCCCTTCATCAATTGTAGGTTGGATGTCAATCAAAATGTGATAATCAGTGTGTTATGAGCCCTAGGGCCGTATTTCCAATGGATAGTTTGAATGCTTTTTTTAGGAAGTCAATTTAGTTGGCAATGGTAAGTTTTGTGCATGTATGCATCATGTATATGATTGCAGGATGACATTAATTATGTTTTAGGAGCAATTCAACAATTCAGGCAAGACTCTTACTTTGTGTTTCACAAAGCAATTCATGTTTTCTATCCTATAATTTCCATCAAACTTTGTTAGATTTCTACTTGTCTCTTTACACAGGATTAAAGTTTAAAATGGAGAAGGGTGTCAAAGAAGTTGCAAGGCCAGCTCTTCATTAAGGATAAGTTTGCCACTTTAATTTTAAACACTGGATTATCAAATACAGTCTTACGCCGCATTGCATGAAAGTCTACACACTGCTACATGCTCATATGGCTATTGTTTGTATTGCTTGACATGTTATCAATGAGTGTTTCTTTGCATGTATTGGTGCTAATCTAGGCCATAATCTGTTGGCTCATATGTCCTTAATCTTTGCCTTTCTCTCAATTTGTTGTTACTCTCCTTTTGTTGTTGCTCTCTTCTTACTGCACATTATCTCTTGGCCTTGGCCTATTATTTTGAGGTTGGGTTATGATGAAGCACTGTTGAAAAAAGTTATCTAGTATTGTGGGGTTTGGATACAGTTGGGATATATTGACGACGGTGGATGGAGACTCAGGTTTCATTGGAAACCCTTCATGTGTTATTTGGTTGGATGTCAATCATTCTTGATTGAAACCCCTCTCCTGTTGGTTGGACATCAATCAAACTGAGCGCCACCTCGCTCAATAACCTTCTCCTTCTTGGAAATTCATCTTCATACCTGATATTCTGATTCTTTTTTCAGTGTGATCTAAGCCCTAAGAATTCACTACTTGTGTTTGTGTTTGTGCTGATGGTAAATTGTGTGCATGAATGGCTATTTGTGTTGGTGCACCGTTATAATTTGACTAAAATTTGTAACATTGCTTGGATTTACTATTGTTGCTTATATATCACTGGCTCTGTCCCTTAACAATTTTATTGTTTTGAGTTTTGATTACAATCAGGATGGTAGAGAGGCAAAAGAAACAGAGATGGGGGCTCAGATTTAATGAAACAGCTCAAAGCCTTGATGCACGGTATAATGTCATTCTCATTCTGTCGTTTCCTGCTGCGGAGATCCATCAAGAGTAGGGCCGGAAAGAACATCGAAATCTTACTCCGCATCCACAGCTTCTAACGCCACCACTTTTGTATTTTGTGGTTTGCTCTCAAATTTCAGAAGATCCGTTATTGTAATAAAAATTTGAGAGTGGTGTATTATTAATTCAGTGAGTAATGATAATGTTGCATGTTATGATAAAAGATTATGCAATATTGATTGTGAGTATTAATTTACTTATTCTGGATATCGCAAATTTGAAAGATCTGTTTTAATAATCTATACTATTGATTGTAATATATGTTCTAGTAATCTTGTTTGAGATCCATTCTAGAAGGTCTTCAAGGACATTGAATTGTTTAAAACATTATCTGATGAAATAACCAAATTAATGCATATGGAAAAATGTGAACGTTGGTCCATACGGGGGTCTATGGACCGGTGCAGGGATGAAATAATAAAATAAAATTTAAAACTTTTAATAGAAAAATAAATAATTCAATTTTTCTCACACTCTTTCTCATCACTATCCAAAAAATGGAAGTCCCAATTTCCCATACACTTCACAAATCTCAACACATCCAAAAAACGGAAAAGAAAAGACACTTTTCCAAATCCACTTTTCCACTCCATCCAAACAATGAAAAAAGAAATACACTTTTCCAATTACACTTTCCAATCACCATCCAAACACCAGAAAACTTACTACTCAATTCCCCTTTTCCTAAAAGAAATAAATCTTACTTCCCACTTTCTCACTTCACACCATTTCCTTAAATCCAAACATGCCCTCAGTGCCTCTAGCCGAACTTATTGGTGAGTGGTCCTGTCTTAAGTGTGTCGTGATGGAGATGAATGCTAGAAGAATTTGACTTGATGGGGATTCCCAGTGTGTGATCAACTGGATCATTTCCGAGGGCAGCAACGGTGGTTACTCTGAGTCTTTACTCAAAGACATGAAACTATGGATGGATGTCACTAAAGATTTTTTTATGTACACATATCATGCGAGAAGGCAACATGGCTGCCAACTACATGGCGGGTGTAGGTGTTCGTGGAAGTTCGGTGCAATATACTGGGAATTTTCTGCCTAAGGAACTCAGACGTATTTGGAGAGAGGAGAGAATGGAGCGAAGTTGTAAGAGAAGGCCTAAATAGGCCTTTCTCACTACCAAAAAAAAGAACAGTTAAACAGTCATTAACAGACTAAAGCTTATAGCATATGATAGCATATGCACATGATACTGATTCTTAACCGTAAAATTGATCTTATCAATACAGTGCAAATCACAAAACAGATCAGATAAGTTATATTGTAATTAAACCATGGGGACGTTAAACACACCTCCAGCATGACCCATGCGGCGACCAGGTGGTGCGGCAAGTCCAGCAATAAATGCAACAACAGGTTTCTCTGTTCCACTTTCCTGTTTCATTTAAAGAAGAAAAATGTCTAACTTAAAAACCCAATTTCTGGAGAAAAATAAAGAGAACTGCCACATGAACATTTCCTTTAAAAAAAAAAAAAAACAGTCCACATACAAACTAATACGAATAAATAAATAGTTTAATATGAAAAAAATTAAATTACTACAGACTTTCCTTCAAGAACAAATACATACCACTTCGCCTATAATAAGAAAGGGGGGACACCAGGAGCTATACAATTAATTTCTTGTTTATTCCTTATCGATTCGTGTTGAATAAAATTTGAAAAGAATTTGGGAGGAATAAACTTTTGTCATGAATAAACTTTTCAGCAATGCTTCAGTTTGATGTACCAAAAAGGTTTTAGTATCTCAGTAAAGGGATATGGGGATGTGGGGACAATGATCTAAAAGTGCACAGGGAGAGAGTATTGGTGACATGATATAACTACATGAAACGAGCACAATGCACATGTGATAAAAGATATGAAAATAATGAATAAAGTGGGTGAGTTCCAAATAAATAATCCACATGCAAAAGTTCATCATCGGGAAATTCTGAGTTGCAAGTAGCTTGATTAACATTCATGGCCCCAAAAAAAAAGCAATGTTGCCAAACTTCTATAAAACTGCTTACTTCAACAATGGATTATAAATATGATTCTAAATACCTTGTGATTTTTCAAGAGGTTAGTGTTTTGAATAATAAATTAAATGGTTTGAACTGTGATTTGGGACAATAAATTAGTTGCTTGATATAGATTAAGAGGGGTTTTCTTTTCTAAATTATATATTTGTGTGTGTGTCGCACAAAAAACGATTATATATATGGAGCTACTCAATAATTATATTGTTAGAAACTAAAACAAAATGAAGTTGAATCTGCCGATATCCTACTTTTATCTAACCTTGATCAAAGCTGCAGCATCCTCTTCCACAGTTCCTCCAATTTCTCCTATAAGAATAATACCTTAATGCGTACCAGGAGCAAATATTACATGCCTAAAATTTATCGAAGTTTATTATAACAAAAACATAATTTAGAGAGAGAAAAAATTGAAACTGTATTATCCTAGTAATCTTTCATATGATGATGACTACACATGATATAGAAAAATATTAACAATGGGAGGATTTTAAGCAGGACGAAAATGTATTCGTACAAGCAGTCCCTCTTTTCTTTCACCTTCCTATATAAGAATACAAAAGCCATATCAAGTATGAAGTTTCTATAAAACATTCTTTATTTCTGCATGCCACCACACAAATACAACAATACATTAATGAAGACATGTCTGCTTCCAACAGCAGAGACTCCAGATCTCACATGCCACTCAAATTTCTCACATAAAAAGGATACCAATTCTTAAGGGTGGTGTCCCAACATTCAGAGAGAACTCCTACGATACCCTAAAGAAAATGATTATTCTCTTTTATTATGTATATGGAAATTATTTCTTCTGTTAATACAAATGAATGTTCCTGAATTAATCTCTTTTTATCACTTCATAGGTCCATTTTAATCTCAAACCTCTTTACAATTGTACTTAATCCATCCTTAAAAATTAAAATAATTTTTGAATGAATCCATTGAAAGTTCATGTTCCCAAAACCATAAAAGTTAACTGCCTAAGATGAATCAGCAAACCCTTTATCGTATAGTCCCCATCTTAGCAAATACCTAGACCAGCAAACAACCCCAACCCCACGTCTGGGCCTGACTTTCTCATATGGATGAGAAATAAGATACCAACACCACTTGGTCTTAAATGATTGCATATTAGACGGAAAAATATAAACTCATCAGTCAGAACCATAATATTATAACCCACAGGTGTCACTTCAATGCTTGTGAATAGTTTACATTCAGTCTGTGGATCGGCAAGAAACTTCGTTAGGCAATCAACAAAATTTGTTCCATTGAAAGGGTCACCACCAATACCTACACAGGTGGACTGCCCCAAACCAACAGCAGTTGTTTGAAAAACCTGTAGCATGCTAACAAATGATTGACTACTAAAAGTAGGCTCACATTGATGTAAAAGAAATTACCACAAGTTAATGGCATACCGCTTCATAGGTCAAAGTACCAGATCTGGATACAATCCCGATGCGCCCTGGCTTGTGGATATATCCAGGCATTATTCCAATTTTACATTCTCCAGGCTTAATGATGCCAGGACAGTTGGGTCCTATCAGCCGAGGCTTAGACTGCCTGTTAAGAGCAGCCTTTACTCTAACCTGTTGGCAATAAAATCATTTAATGAATATTCATAAGAAACAGAAATCCAACTGTATATCCGCAAATGACGTGCTGCTAAATTATGATAAACACTAATCAGGCTAAATTGTGGACATGCCTATAATATTGTATCTGTACTGGTGTACTGTAAGTACTTCAAGAATAGTCAAAAGTAAAAAATGATATGTTCATGGTAGGGATGGCTAATTGGGGGGGGGGGGGGGGGGGGGGTCGACCCGCTTCGAACCGCCCCACCCCGCCATGTGCGACCTGTTTGAGTCGCACAGGGCGGGTTGCGGGTTAACCCGCACCCGCCCCGTTTAGGGGCGGGTCAAAACGGGTTGACCCATCCCGTGTAAACCGCACGAATCGGATTTGTCCCGTGACGAATCACGAGACGAATCGGGTCGGGTTTCCCTGACCCCCCTTCTTTAAATTTTTTTTTTATGTCCAATATAATTATATAACTGTTAGAGAGAAAAATTAGTCTCAGACTCCTAGATTCGTTTTTTATTTTTTCAACCCTCAACGCATCAAAAAAGAGTCGTTGTATCCTTAAAAAAAAATTAAAAACCCCCTCTAATCTCTATAAATACCCTCCAATCTCATTCACTTTCATCTCACTTAACCTCAACCCTCTCTTCTATTATAAATAACTCTTATTCTCTTACAATTATAAATCTCTACCAACTTCTGATCTAGTCTAATGGAGCCCAACTGGAGTACTGGCGGCACCTCATCTGAAGCCGGTGGTAACTCTTCATCAACACACAATCCTTCATCTGCTGCACCTAACACCGATGCTGGCGGTAGCTCATCGTCAACATACGCCGATTACCCACCATATAATTATGCTCCCCCAACATCCGGATTTGCTCCCTATCACAGTTCGTCAAGCTATGCAATTGACTAAAGCGGTTTTGCACCATATACACATGCTGCATATGCCAGTGATAATGGTAAAAGTCGGCATTCTATTTCCTTTCCTCCTCAATATTCCTCATATTCTCAACTTTTAATGTCAACATCACCAATGCACGCACAATCTCTGGCTCCTTTTTTTACTGAAACACAAGAACAACACGATACACAGCCAGCACAGCATGATACTATAGTTCCAAAAAAACAACCAACTAGCACAACCACTCAAGTAAGAGCCAAAACTTCTTTAGTGTCGAACCATTTCGTAGAAAAAGTTATTGAAGATAGAAGAAAGGCAGAATGTAAGTATTGCCATCAACTATTTGATCATAAAGAAGGATACGGTATAGGTGTTCTTAGTAAACACTATGAAAAAAGTATGTTAAAAATCACGATTTACCACCACAACAAGCACAAATATTAGCTGATTCAGGCACTCTCTCCACTTGGAGATATAAACATGAGGTAAATAAACATAAGTTAGCAGAATTTATTGTTCGACCAGAACTTCTATTTTCTTTACTAAATCAGATGCATTAGTTGATTATCTTAAATCTGTTTTTACTCCTGATTATAAGAGAATTAGCAGACAAACTATAACTAAAGAAATTAAAGATTTATATGTAAATAGAAAAAATATTTTGAAGGCTCTTTTTACTAGTGATGCTAGAAAAATTTCATTAACTTCCGATATATGGGAAGCTCTTAATCTTGTTCATTATTTATGTGTTATTGCTTATTTTATTGATGATAACTGGATTTTACAAAAACATATTTTATCATTTTTTAAATTTTTTGAGAAACATTCTCCTACAAATGTAGCAAATTCAATTTTTCTTACTTGTAGAAATTATGGTATAGAAAATAAAATATCTTCCATTTCTTTTGATAATGCAAGTGAAAATACTGCTTCAATAAGACAATTGAAAATGGTATTAGATCCGATTTTAAACGGTAAACTTTTTCATGTTAGATGTGTTTGCCATATATTGAATTTATGTGTACAAGATGGTCTAAAAATCTTAGACAAATATATTTATAAAGTTAAAGAAATTATTTTATATATAAAACACAGTTGACCTAGGAGACAATCTTTTAAAAGTTATTGCCGACAATGTAGACTGAAGGAAAAATTACTCCAAGCAGATGTGAACACTCATTGAAATTCAAGCTACAATATGATTAAAGATTGCCTTCCTTATAAACAAGTAATTCAATTTTTTAAAGTAAATGAATATTCATCTTGTTATATTAGCAATGAAGAGTGAAAATTGTATGAAAACTTTTGTACTTTTCTAGAAAAATTTGACACTGACACAAAAGCACTTTCTGATACATATTACCCCACATATAACTTAATTTTTTATAATCTTAATGAGATTGTTTAAGTATTTGCTGCATACACAGATAATGACAGTCTTGAAGAGGCAATACATGATATGGAAGAAAATTTTCGAAAATATTTTAAAAATATGCCTTTTTATTTTATTTAGCTGCAATTATGGATCCTATAATTAAAATAGATAATTTAAAACTTTTATTATTCAATTTTATTTTATGTTTAAATTATGAACAAGATGTAGATAAATTACTTTTAGAAATTAGATCTCTTTTAGAAAAATGTACTCATTGTACAGAGATGAGTTATTTCTCCCTTGCCTTAAAGGCTGCATGTCATTCGGAGAGTGAATCCGATGAAGAAGTTGACACGGCCCACATGTGTTTCATGGCAAATGATAACTCAAATAAGGTAACCCCCGAATCATTTATTGACGATTATGAATTATCTATAGATGAATTAGGAGAAGCTTTCGAAGAATTATCTCAAAATTATAATTTTCTTAAAAAGAAATATTTAAAAATGAAAAAGAAAAATGAAATCCTAACCACAAAATTTTCATACTTACAAAAGAAAAGATGATTTATTTTCAACTCTCACTTCTACTCAAAAAGACTTTAATGCTTATAAGAGTTCTTATAAAGCTAAATTTTCACAAATATATAAAGATGAGATTTCCATGCTAAAGAATAAAATTAACTCTTTAGAAGAAGTTTTAAAGAAATGTGAATTTGACAAATCTAGATTGGAGGCTATGTTTCCAAAGAAACATATCCCAAAGAAACAAACTCATGCTACACACACCCATACTCATAAGTCTCTACATTTGCAATCACATCATGCTAAACACACCACACAAGCTAAACATGTTCACACTCTACACACTCATCATGCATTCATGTATGATAAAATTTATGCATCCACGTATTATGGCCGAAAGGGTCACTTGGCTAAATTTTATTTTAATAGAATAAATGTCTCAAATAATTATTTTTGGGTTCGTAATGCTAACATTAAAGGACCCAAGAAATTTTGGGTACCAAAGTCAATAAATTTGTTACATTATGTAGGTACACTCCAAAACTCAAAGACGTAGGGAGCGGGTGGTATCTTGATAGTGGTTGCTCAAGGCACATGACATGGGATATCAACAACTTTGCAACCCTATCAAAATACCATGAAGGTGGCACCGTCACCTTCGAGATGACGCCAAAGGAAAGATTGTTGGTATAGGTAACATTAAACTTGGTTCATCTCCTATGATTGAAAATGTTGCTTTAGTTGATGGCCTCAAGTATAATCTCTTGAGTGTTAGTCAACATTGTGATAAAAGTTTTAATGTGATTTTTAATGACTTAGCTTGTAATGTATTTGATAGACAAACAAATGCATGTATACTTTTCAGATTTTGTGAAAATAATGCATACATGATTGATATGTTATAACACCATGTTCCCGGGATACGTACCCAGATACGTGTCCCAAATTTTTTGACCGTATTTTTAATTTCCTTCCAGTATTTATTTTTAAGTTGTTATTTCTCATGTTTTTGGTATCAGATCTGAATTCTCAAACCTAGAGTCAGCCCTCACCTAGACCGGGAACCCAATATCGGTATACCACCCGATTTGACCTTTTCAGTAATCCAATTTGTCCGATTTCAGTTTCAAACACTATTTTCTAATATTTTAAATTTTTCATGATTTTTTAAAATTTTTCAGAATTTTTCTGCAAAATCTCCAAAACTGGTGTTGGTCGGCGGCGCTGACTGATTCCCAGATTTTTAGTTTTCAAACGGAATTGAATTTTTAAAAACGGCTTTCACGTTACTTCTTACAATTTCATTATCTATCTAAATATATTTTTTGAGATTTTTCTAAATTTATCAAAATATAACCGATTCTGGTGTCGGCTAGTATCGTCAGAATATTTTAGAATTTTTAATTTAAAAAATAGATCGAATTTCTCGAATCTGATTTCATCGGGTATCTTAAAATAATATTTACTATTTTTGAGAATTTTTCGGAGTTTCTGAAACAGTCAAATTTTCGCCCTATTAAAATAATAATATTATTTACCGACAATTTCTTTTCTTATTTTTTCTTCTCTACTCCCCTACTTTATACTCCCAGATATTTTAATAAATTAATTATTTAATAATAAAATATTTACTATTTTCTTTTCTTTTTACTTATTTTTTCCTTTTCCTTTATTTTTTCCTTTTCTTCCCCTTTGACTTCCCCATCCCCTGCAGCAGCTGTTGCAGCTCCTCTCCCCTTCCCCATTCATCATTTCTTTTTCCTTCTCCTTCTCTATTTAACCTTCCTTCTTCCTTTTTTCCTTTTCATTTCAAAATTCAAATAAATTCCATCTCTTTCAAAATCATACCCATCTTCTCCAACATCCCACCGCCGCCTCCACCACTGGAGCCGCCACCGCCGCCCTCCTTAGCTGTCGGCGTCCACTCCCCCACACTCCCTCTCCACTCCACCACCTCCTTTTCATTCAACCACCCTCCACCTCCAATTTCAATCAATCCCATCACCACCACCTCCCTTCCTCCTCCAAAATTCACCACCATCGCCATCAAATCCACCACTTCCACCACCCCATCATTACCTCTTCCTCCTCTAACTCCCCACCACCTCCAACAATCACCACAACCACCATAACCACCACCATCAACTACCACCACCTCCACCAACACCAAACAACAACCAAAAACCAACTCCACCCCTCCCCGGGCTAGGTCGCGCGCGCGCCCCCGGCGCCGCCGCCGCCAGGCCGCCAGCAGCCCACCTCCCTCCTTCCCTTTTTTCCATTTCTTTCTTCCTTCTTCTTTCTTCATTTCTTTCTTTCTTTTCTTTTCTCTTTCTTTTTCATAAAATAAACCCACTTTTCTTACATTCCCTAAAATACCAATCCCCTCATTCCCAAATTACTTCCCCATATTTACAACCATACCGCTCCCCTTTTAATTCCTAATTCCTAAAAATAACCCAATACTCTCTCTCCTCTCTCTCTCTCTCTCTCATTCCCTCTCTAGTATATTTATAATATTTATATATTTTAATATATATATTTGGGGTAGTAGCTTGCTCGAACGTGTTCGCGGATCTTCCCAGATTTTCTCGGTATTTTCGTTTTGGTGTTAGGCGAGTACATTTCTTACTTTACTACCATCATTACATGCCTGACAATTTTATTCTGCTTTTAATACATAATGTCTCATTATGCGAGTGCTTTATATTAAAGTTAAAAAATAACTACCCTTGATTTATAGCATGATATTGATATGTGGACATCTTATTATTACCGTAACATGTCTAACACTTGCTGATGTAATATGTAGTACATGATTTCTTTCTATACAAACTTATAGATGATATTGTACCATGTATTTACCCGATACTTGACATGTTATACTTGATGCATGATTTATGGCACCGGCACTTGATATATTATATTTGATACCTGATCCACGGCACTTGATATCTTACACCGGCACTTGATATGTTATATTTGATACCTGATCCACGGCACTTGATATTAGACACCGGTACTTGATATACGTCATACTTGTCACCTGATCCTGACCCCCGGTATATGACACATGCTAACCCTTACTTGATATGCTTTCATGTGGTACAAGTACATTGACCTGACATCGTGACCCTTGACCGGACACTAGCACCCCCGATACCTGTATTATATAGCATATTCATGACTATCACTTTTACGGGGACTTGATTATTATATTGTTACCAGACATTTGGTACTCATGTACTCCTGAACTCCTGTATTCCTGAACCCCTAGAAAAGGGTAACTCCTAATACTATACTCTTGTTGACCCCCGTAATAGGATAACCATGAATATAGGATTACTACAAATACTCTGTGGACATTATCACTGGACAAATTATAATAATTAGACAACTTACACCGGGATGGGGGAAACTAATGAGTACCGATAGTCTCTCCATGTTTATGATGGTCTTATAGTGTCGCACGGCCATATACTTGGATTCGACCTGAAGGCCACCAGGCGCTTTTGTGAGGTGTACTGGCACCCCTACTCCCCTGCCTGCCGGTTGTACCATAAGCCCCTGGGCCTATTCCTGTGGGAGCGGTGATATCCTATTCCCGTTCAGGCGTACAATAAGTCTCGGTACCTAGCGGTACGTTCCGGCTCAGCACCGGATACTCCTTAACCGTTGTCCCGGGCATGTACGGGACCCATTCTAAGCATGGTTCGTCGATCTCCATCAGTTTCCAATAACTTACTCTCCGGTCTGTATGCTGAGGTATGTGGGATGGGACACATACCGATGTATACAAATCAGATGAGTCTTAATAGCTTAATAATAACATGCTCCTGATAGCTGACTAGCTATACTCTTGATCTATACTGCTCACCACTTATACATATGATATCTTGTTGGATTATTTGATTGTTTCCATACTGTTTCATTATTATGTTATTGTGAAGGTAAACTCAGACAACAGTGACGTGAGGTATAGGGTATATATATGAGGATTTCCTTGTTTGGATTATTCCTTCAACGTACTAATCTCACGGATCAGAAATATGGGCTTATATAACTGATTTTCCTATAGTTACTTTACGTATTGTCTCATTTCATGTTCATATATGCTTATATTCACGATACACCTTTCCTGTACACATATGCCTGATATGCACGCCACTTGGCTTTATATATGTACTCGCGGTTGCATCTGACAACCCTGATTCTCATGTCCAGATCCTAGAGTCTGGAGCTTGGTGATCTCGCTGTAGCTGATCAGAATGCGCAGCGGATCCTTCCGTGGTGATCGGGGTGCAGCAAAAGCTTGGACGTTTCGTAGCTCTTCCTCTCAGTTCCTCTCCTGTTTGGCTCCCGAGGCCCTCTTGCTGTATCGTGAGCACCTCTCAGCTTTTGTTTTGTATATCTCTTCTGTACTGTACTTTGTATTTTCAGGTGACGTAATATTCCTGTAATATTGTATCACTCTCTGTGATAACTATGTACTTGTACTTTTCTGTTGGAATGTATATTACCACTGTGCTCCGCCTCTGATTCTTACCTGTACTGATGCTTAGCGTATATGCGTAAGGGTATTTCTGACCTGCGTATATACGTCGCAGTGACGTCTCCGTACCCGAGGGATCGGGGCGTCACATATGTCTAATATGCAATGCAATGCCACATGTTTGAATGCCTTCAATGATGACTCTTAGTTGTGGCATAGGAGACTAGGCCATATTTCTTTTGACCATCTATCTAGAATAAACAACAAGGAAGTGGTGAAAGGTATTCCTTATTTGAAATTTGAAAAGGACCGCATTTGCGATGTGCCAACTTGAGAAACAAACCAAGTCCTCTTTCAAATCCATCAAGGATATCATGACATCACGACCCTTAGAGTTAATTTATATGGATTTGTTTGGTCCCACTAAAACAAAAAGTCTAAGTAGGAATCATTTTGCTTTTGCATTGGCTGATAACTTTTCTCGTTTGGGTTTTCTTTTTAGAACATAAAAATCAAGCCTTTTCACATTTTCAAATATTTAGGAAAAGAGTTAAAAAGAAAAAGATTCTTCAATTTTACGAATAAGGAGTGATAGAGTTGGAGAATTCAATAGCCAATCTCTTATCACTTACTGCGAAGAACATGGAATTAAACATGAATTATCTTGTCCTAGAACTTCACAATAAAATGGAGTAGTTGAAAGGAAAAATTGAACACTACAAGAAATGGCTAGGACTATGATAAATGAATACGGTCTATCTCAATACCTATGAGTTGAGGCCGTAAACACATCTTGTTACATATGAAATAGGGTTTTCTTATGCAAAAATACTTCTAAAACATCTTTCAAAATTTACTATTCAAGAAAACCGAATGTTTCTTATTTTAAAGTTTTTGATTGTATATGTTTTATTTTAAATACTAAAGATAATTTAGGTAAGTTTGATGCAAAATCTTATGAAGCTATTTTTGTTGGTTACTCTAACACTAGTAAAACCTATAGAGTCTATTGAAGAATCTATACATGTTAAGTTTGAGGAATCTAATGTTTTTTATTGAGGATGTTATAGAAATAGATTCCTTAGGTGAAGACACGGAGAGGATAACCTTGAAGGACTCACCTATACAAGAAAACAAGCTAAAGATTGATGTGCAAAGTGAAGTTCAAAAAGTTAAAGTGAAACCAACACAACCACTTTCAAAGAATTGGAGATTCACTCCACATCATCCCAAATATCTCATTATAGATGATGTATCAAAAGGGGTAAATACTCGTTCTAAGCTCCATGATCTTTATGGCCATTATGCTTTTATCTCATTTTGAATCAAAGAACATCCTCGAAGCCGAGGGCGACTCATATTGGTTACTTGCCATGCAAGAGGAGCTCAATCAATTTGAGCGCAACCAAGTTTGGCATCTTGTCCCTATACCCTATAATAGACCAACAATTGGCACTCAATGAATTTTTAGGAACAAGTTGGATGAGTCGGGCAATATTGTTAGGAATAAAGCTAGGTTAGTGGCCCAATGTTACACCCAAATCGAAGGTATCGATTTTAAGAAAATCTTTGCACCCGTAGCACGGCTTGAAGCCATACGGATAACACTTGCTTTTGCTTCCTATAAAGATTTTAAACTTTTCAAATAGATGTCAAAAGTGCATTTTTAAATGGGTTTATTGAAGAGGAGGTGTATGTTGAACCCCCGAGTTTGTTAATCCTACACATCCGAATTTTATTTTCAAACTAGACAAAACTTTATATGGCTTAAAACAAGCTCCTAGAGCTTGGTATGAAAGACTTTCATCATTTCTTATTTCCAATGATTTTTCTAAAGGAACAATAGATACCACTTTGTTTACTAAACATGTTGAAAATGATATTCTTATTGTTCAAATATATGTTGATGATATTATATTTAGTTCTACTAATGAAAAACTTTGTAAAGATTTTGAATCATGTATGAAGGAGGAATTTGAGATGTCTATGATGAGCGAGCTTAACTACTTCCTTGGTCTCCGAGTTAAGCAAAGGAGTGATGGGATTTTTATAAATCAAGCCAAGTACATGAAGGAACTCATCAAGAAATTTGGGCTTGAAGGGGCTAAGACAAGCAAAACTCCCATGGCTACCACAATAAAACTTGACAAGGATGAACAAGATATAAATGTAGACATTAAACTCAATCGTAGAATGATTGGTAGTTTATTATATTTAACGGCTAGTAGGCCGGATATTATGTTTAGTGTTAGTCTTTGTGCTTGATTTCAATCGTGTCCTAAAGACTCCCATTTGATTGCGGTAAAACGCATTATTAGATATCTTAAGGGCACCATTGGAATGGGTTTGTGGTATCCGAAAATCGGACAATTTTCTATGACGAATTTTCGGATGCTGACTATGCGGGTTGTAGAGTGGATAAGAAGAGTACTAGTGGAACACGTTAGTTTGTAGGAAACTATCTTGTTTTATGGTCTTCCAAGAAGCAAAATTTTGTAGCCCTCTCAACCGCCGAGGCGGAGTATGTTGCGGCCGGGGTTTATTGTGTACAAGTTCTTTGGATGAAACATACTCTTCTTGACTATGATTTGCATTATGACCACATTAAAATATTTTGTGATAATACTAGTACTATTCATATGACTAAAAATGCAAATCAACATAGGAAGACAAAGCACATTGACATTCGATATCACTTTCTTAGAGATCATTATGAGAAAGGTGATATTGAAATTGATTATGTTTCTACCGATTTTCAACTTGTAGATATTTTTACTAACCCCCTAGATTATAATACTAACCCCCTAGATTATAATAGATTTTCATTTATTTGTGGTGAATTAAATATTTGTATTATGGATTCATGAGAATTTTTTTGCAAATACTCTTCAAAAATGTTTTATTGGCTTAATCCTTTTTGATGCATGACAAAAAGGGAGAGAAATACTTTTGAGTTATTATTTCTTTTTCATGCATACTTTGCAATTCATTTAATTTGTATAGTTCATTTTATTTGTAAAGAGCATATCCTTTTCTTATAATTGATAGATGGCATGATTTGAGGGGGAGCTTTTTTAAGCTCCTTTCACATTTGTTTAAAATAACTCATATGTTTTGTCATCATCAAAAAGAGGGAGATTGTTGGCCTAAGGTTACAATCACCCGATTTTAAAGTTTTGATGATCACAAAGCATATACAGTTATTTGTACTAATCAAATTCAAGTGTTTAAAATTATTTCAGGGTTCTAAGGATACAAGAAGTTTCTTCCCCTAAAGAAAGGTGGTGTTGACTCAAAATGACTCAATACGGGATCAAGAATTCAAGTAACTCAACGATGCAAATGAAAAAACCCGAATTGAAAATCTTGTAGTCACCTAGACCCTTGTAAGAATTTAATATGTTAAAGAGTAAGAATATGATAGAAGTGCTCAAGAAGTTACACACACAAAAGTACACTTTTCAAAAATATGTTTTGGGTAGTATTGGTTTTGTTGCATGTTTGGTTAATATACATCTTTCATAATTTTTCAAATTTTTATATCAAGTTTAGAATATGTATTTTATCTCCTATACTATGCTACATAACCCTCAAACCAATTATGAATATTTTAAAAATATTTTCAAGTTCAAAAATCTGCTTTAAAGTTATTTCAGGCCATAACGGTCGACCGTAACTGATCAGGCCGAAACGCTCGACCGGCTTTTTGGCCGTGGACGTGCACGATGTGCATGTTTGTAGGTCGACTGGGTCGGTCGACCGTCAACCCCTGCGGTCGACCGATCGATCGACCGACTGCATGACACTTGCTCTTGGTTTGTGCCGGTCGACTGGGCCGGTCGACCGGCAGTTTAAAAATTACTTTTAAAAATGACCTACGGTCGACCGGAGCCAAGGGCTATTTGCCAAAGTGGCGTGCCAGTCGATCGAGCCAAAGTGGCATGCCGGTCGACCGCGTCGACCAGCCGGTCGACCAGCAACTGTCCAGACTGGCACAATGGCTCTATTTTAGATCTGTTTTATTTTTTTATGGGTTTCAACGACTATTTCTTGTTTCCAAGTGGTTAAACTCACCCCTAATGACCTAGTATTACTTATGAAAGGTATTTATCCTTTGCCTATAAATAGAGGTCATGGGTCTTTGGTTTTCCACAAGAAAAATATCTAAGTTTTAAATGTTTTCAAGAGAAGAAGTGTTTCATTGCTTTCCATTTCTAAGTTCTTTTTCAAAAGCTTTTCAGTTGGTTTTTAAGTCTTCAAAATTTTTGCTACTAAAATTTTCTCTCACTTTACTTCTTGAGCCAAAAATCATACTCTACTCTATAAGAAGTTGTAAGAGAGTGTTTGTGGTCTTCCTAGATCACCAAGTGACTTGTATTCCCTTGAGTTGTGGTTTCTCGTGTGTAGAGAATAGTATTGTTGGAGTTGGGTACTCCGGTCTTGTGTAAACCAATTGTAATCCCTTGGGTGTAAGATTCCTGTGTGAAAGTTCCCTTTGTGAATTTAATGAAAATCCTTCATAGTAGTGAAGGCGGGGACGTAGAGCAGTGGCTCTAACCTCGAAACAAATTCTCTCGTGTTTGCGATTGATTTTTTCTTACTCTTTATTGCTTTACATTCTTATACTTGTGATATTATTTGTTTTGTTTTCAATATTGCATTCATTTCATCTTCTTACATTTTCGGTTTATACTCATATCAATAAGGAAACATTTAAGCACCTCAATTCATCATCTAGAGGAATCAAAGAGAAGTTCTAAAGCCCTTCACCAGGAATTCGACTTCAATTTCTTGTTTTGAGTTACCGCTTGCATCATACATCTTAACTAGTTTCTAAAAAGTGCATTTGATTAGCATAACACCTATTCAACCCCCCGGGTGTTTTTCACAACTTGTCTTCCATTTTGTGGCTAGTGTCTGGTTGCAATACGAAGAGGAAAGAAGAATTAGAAAATCTGATGCCTGAAACTTGACAATAGCATTTCTACTCACTGTTCTAAAAATCGGATTAATCGGCCGATTAATCCTATTCGGTGGCAGCCCGCTTAATATTACATTAATCGCTCTGATTATGCGCTCGGGCGATTAATCGGATCCAAAACGATTAATCCCCAATTAATCCCCCATTAATCCGATTAATCCCTGATTAATCATTTAGGCATTTCATATATTTTTTATTGAAAAACTTATCACTTTGTGTGTGTTGGATCGCTAAGTAGTTTATGTTGTGATGTTGACGATTTAATAATGATCTTTTGTTAAATAGTAGATGAACTATTATTTATTAAACAGTAAATGAATTATGAATTATGATATTTTATTATTGTATATTTTGCATAAAGTGATACTTATGTTTTATTATTTTTAAATTAACTTACTTAGCAATCTTTCTCCATCATTCTTTAAAGCTCATTATTTTGATTGATAAATTGACTATTTTTTTATTTATCTTATTTTACAGGTAAGTTCTTTGATTTATATTTATGTTACAAAATTTGAAATCGTAGATTACTAATGCGACGAGATAAATTCTTTTACTTCTTTTTTACTATTTATTTATATTGTCTTGTTGTTCAACATATCATGGTTTCTAACTTCACATCTAGATATTATCTTGTATAATATTTAGGTATTTTCAATAATTAACCGTATATATTCATATGTAGTCGTGTATAAATATAATTAAATATATTAAAATATTCAAAACGATTAATCCCCGATTAATCCGATTAATCATTATTCAGTGTTGAACCGCACGAATAATGAAACCGATTTTTAGAACACTGTTTCTACTTACAGTAATGGTTATTCAGGACCCTTATCATTTATATATTTGTAACAATAAGGAGCTACAAATCTCCAAACTTTTTTTTTATGCCATTATCAAGACTTATCAAATGTCACAAGACTTGTCAATTGTCACGTGAGAAAGTAGTCACGAACTCTCCCATGCAGATAGATGGTTAATCATCTCACATGCACGTTAAGCATGATCACCTTCAGTCGGTATTATGAGTTACTATATACGAGAGAACTGATACCCTCAGTTGTTGAGATAGCCCCTAAGATATTCCTACATCATTTATGGATCAAATATTTCTACATACAAGAGAATTTCCAAATTCTGTTTGAAAGCAATCACTAGAGATTCCATTACAACAGTGAACATCCACAAATGAGACTCACCCTTTATCCCTTTACCCCTCCAAGAATTAACCAAATTAAGATAAATATGTTATCAATGTTGCAATCAATGTTTCGCGATAAGTTGTAGCCATGGGAATATTATTTTTGTCATCTATTCCTGATCCGTCCAACCCAAACGGCCAAACCTATAAAGATAAATTGCACCCTAGTTGAGACCCTGTCCGTGTTCTCAAAAGAAAAATACATTGCATTTGGTCAAGTATGGGAACCCAACTGCCAGGTAACCTAGAAGAAAACACGATATTTGTTAGCATGTGGCTCACAAAGTTCTCAAAAAATACATAACTAGAAGGAACTGTAAAGGTCCGTTCTTTTATCAGGTAAGATCCTTCCATGTTTCTACGAAGCCATACAAATATTGTGGGAAAAAACAAAACAAAATACTTTTAGCGAATATATATAGGATTTCCTTCATGGAGCAAAAAGTATAGTATCGAACACAAGCATAATAGGCATGCATTATTTGAGTAGGTCCAATATCTTCACAGTGTACCAGCATAAACGCTTCTCAATTCTAAGAACTACGATAAAATTCATCATATACTAATTCTTCTGCACATATTCTATGCATACTTTCTCACTGTATCAAATGTATTTTCATCTTTCATTTCCCAAGCCATGTCTTATGCATATGTTGCTTTGGTGGTTCTTAACTTCTTGGCAAAAGGATCTTATTACATGTTTTATCTACCCATTCTATGCAAAAATATCAATAAGCGTCATACTTTCTGTCTATCTAAAAGGGGCTTTCTATTTCCCACCTCCTTAGTTATATCTTATGCATAATAAATTAGGTACAATTTCTGCGCTCTTTTCATATTAGTTTCATAGCAAGTTTTGTCTATTGATAAATTTGAGCATAAGGTGTCAAAGTTTCTTAGCATCAAAAATGGCCTTCTTTTTCTAATTTTCTAATTGTAAATTATGCATAATCTGTAGTGGGTATAGTCTTCTCACTGTTTTGTGCCGCACCCCAATCCCCCCCCCAAAAAAAAAAAAACAAAAAAGTGCTCCTACATAACCAGAAGCTAGCAATTTCTTTATCATCCCAAATGTTTTCTTCTCTGAACTTCCCAAATAGTATAACATGCCTCTTGTACCGTTATATACATCAATTTGACCATAAGTTGTCAAGTTTCTTACTATCTCAACTGGGGTTTTTTTCTCTCGTCTCCCTAATTGTACCCAACGCATAATTTGAATTGAGACTTATCCTTTCTGTGCCCTTTGCAAGTGGGTTTCTATGTAACCACGAGCTACCAATTTTCTTCTCATCCCAAATGTGTTGTCTTCTTCTAATCCCCAAATTGTACAATAAATAAACAACAATGTCAGAAAGAATAGAAGAAGACTGACCGGAGAGGAGAACGTGCCGTCTGGGGAGTTGCTGCCGTCCTCTTCTGTCTTTCGATCGAAATTTGATGAATAACACACGCTTGGCTTCACTTTCTTCGAATCCCATGAATGAGAGAAGCTCAACCTTTTTGCAGGAACAAGTGAGAGCTTCGCCTTCGCCTGTGCCTTCTTCTCGCGTTGAGAAGCAGCGGAAGGAAAAGAGAGTGCGAATCTAATCGCAGCTGCAGCCATCTCTGTCTCCGTTCTCTTTTGCCACGACACCGGTTTTTTTTTGGGCGGAACAAAGCGGACTTTAGATTCCATGGCCGTAAATGGTACCCAACAACCCTACCTGGTTCATTTGTAAATAATCGGATTCGGATCTTACTGAATGCTTAACTGAACTTTGATCATCGGATCAGACTCACATTTAGCTTACAAAGAACACAATTCATCTGTAACATTGACTTAGCCAAAGTTTTTTTGATTTGGTCTTGAATCTTTTTGACCTTAATAAATAACTAGCAAACGACTGCTATCAATGGAAAACTAACCGATCAATCAAGAAAAGGGAGGGAGAGGAAGAAAAGGAAGAGAGAATGAGGAAGGAGCTGAGAGAGGAAGGATGAGGAGGAGGTCGACGCTGCTCTCTTCTCGTTGATAAAGATGAACAAACAGGCGGACAAATTTATTTGAATTACAGGAGAAAACCTCCTTTCGTTCAGTTTTAACTAGTAAATCATCGCTATCAGTGGAAAGCTGACAGACCGATTAGGAGAAAGAGGAGGGCGAGAAGGAGGAGGATGGAGGGGGCTGAGAGAGAAATAAGGAGGGGGTCGATGCTGCTCTTTCTTGCGAATGAAGACAGACGAGCTGACGGACGAACAAAATTTCTATATGAGTCACGGGAGAAAATCTCCCTTTAGTCGGTTTTGATTAGAGTTATATATTTTTCTTGAATTTCATTTTTTATTTCTCTAGTGAGATAAAGAGGCCAAAAAGATTATCATATTTCATTGCTTTTGCCTTTGCCCCTCTATTTTATCATTCTAGGCTTTTTGGTGGGCAGAGCATGTTGTAGACGGTCTTGAATCAAGATCTCCAAAGGTTAGAGGCAGTATATAATCATTACTTTTAACATCCAATAACAACAATATCATCAAGTGATTGAGAACTTAAATGTACACAAGTTATTTTATTCCTCTTTGTTGTCGTAATGTTATGAGTTCAAAAGTAAGTAATCGGGACTGATTGGTTGGGGGTGAAGTGAGGAAGTGAGATAATGAGAAAGTAGTAATAATTCCTCTTGGAACTTGAAATTTTGTTAGTGAGATTTTCGGTATTTGAATGTTGTTGGGAGGTGTGGTTTGAAAAATGTTATGTTTTTATCGGCGTTTGGATGGTAATGTGAAAATGAAAGCAGAAAAGTTGACTTCAAAGTTGACCGCAAAATAATATTAAAATGAAAATTAATAAAAAAATAGATTATAATTAGAACGCAAGTGATATTTACATGATCACAAAATTATATGTTTTGAGTTACAACTTATTACAAATGAGATTTACATGATCATAAAATTAACTGTAGCATCCTGCGAGCAAGGAAGTGATTGTGTAAAAAGGAAAAGAGAAAAAGAAAAAGGGTTTTCTCATTTTTCTTTTCTGGTGTTTGGATAGATAAAGAAATGAGCAGTTATACTTCCCCGTTTTCTTACTTCCGCCGACATCCTTGCAACCAAACACGTCCGCAATAAAATGTGCAGAGCAATGTAGCATGCATCATGTGGAGAAATAATACCCGAATCTTTTTTTTCTTTGTCCAGTGTCGCCAGCAAGAAAGAAAATGGTATCAAAACTTCTAACAGTCTTTTCAATTGCTTGCTTTGAACAAATTTGAATTCTTTTTCCTTTTTATCGTGAGAGTAAAAAACTTGAATGTCCAAATCAAGTAAGGGGCTTGGAGATTTGTATATTGTTCCAAAAAAAATTGTTTTACAAAACAGACTTCGCTTAAGTTCAACTTGTTGCATATGCATATCATAATTTGTTTTGGTCAAAATAATCAGCAATCAAAAGTAATGCACCGTTGTTTCACATCTTATCCCAGTTTGTGGTGAATAATAAAATTCATGTGTTGCATTTTTGTATCTCTGTTCATCGTATTCAGTGTTGGAGATTGGGGCCTAGAAAAAGTTAAAAATTAGTGTTAACAATTCATATTAATATCTATTTAAAAATGAATGCAAGTTTTTTTTTTACACCTTATAAACATCTATGTTTGCATTTGTAACTACTTAACTAAAGCGGGTATAAATACGAGCATGCCTAAAATTATTACCTTCTCCATTTTCAATAAATCGTAATCACGTTATAAATTATATTTCCCCCATTTTTTAAAGGTTGTATATATTTATGTTATATGACATATATTATACATTATATCATATATGATGTGTGTTATATAATAAAGAACCAAGTCTCTTTCAAAAAAGGGGGAGAGAGAATAAAGAAAGACGCGTGTTGTATGTAACAAGATATGTATGTTATATGTTTTTTATATGTAAGATAATTGTATAACATATGCATAATTTTGAGATTTTCTAGAAAAATAGTTTATGATTTCACTTCTTAGAAACAAAATCATAATTGAATACAAAGAAAAGGAGTGCATGAGGCAACATTTCTATATATTCATACATCCCACGTCATATTTCAGCTCAAACAAATACATAAAAATACATGTATGGTTAAAGGGGAAAAAGTCTAAATTTGGATAACGAGACATAAATTTTATAGATATTTGTATATCCAAGTTATCATGTATGAACTCCATAGAACCAGTCTCATACACACACACACACTCAAGTCCACTCCTAACTCTCCACTCCTGGTTATAATGCTTTTGTATCTGTTTATTATTATCTCTCGTAGTGGGTGAAAAGTGAAATTTTGAACCCCTGATCTATTGTGCTTTGTAAAAAAGTTGTGTTATAGCGGCATTTTCAAAGTGAATATGGACATGAGAAAGCTATTAAAATATTCCATAAAAGGATAAGAAAAGAAAAAAGAGAATCAAAGAAAAGTATGTCAGTACATGAACTACATGCTTCTAATGTATTGTGCTCCTTGTCAAAATTGATAAAGGAAAGTTTTCTCCCGTCACTCTAGTAGAAACTTTGTCCGTCCGTTTTCCGTCAGAGAGAGAGAGAGAGAGAGAGAGAGAGAGAGAGAGAGAGAGAGAGCAGAGCAGAGCAGAGAGAGTGCACCGCGGGCCAACGCCGCCCCCCCCCCCCCCCCCCCCCCAAAAAAAAAAAAAAAAAAAAAAAATCTTCATCCTCTTTTTTCCAGCAAAGTCAAAGCACTCCTCCTACCTTCTTCTCTTTCTTCCTTCTCCCCTTCTTTTTTCCTCCTCACGAGTGGTTTCCACCGACACTCTCGGTCGTTTTTTATCACGAACAGAGCAGCATACATGAACAAAAATGAACCTGAAATTAGGGGTGAGCATCGATCGGTTTCGGTCGGGTTTTACCGATTTTGGCAAAACCTGACCGCACCGATCAAGATCAGGAGCCGAACTGAGTCGGTTCGGTTCGATTCCTTTCGGATAGTTTGACTCAAGTTCCTCCATCGCCTGCCTCCGCCACCGTCTGCCTCCTAGCTAAAAAATGAACCTTCCCCTCTCAAACAGTCACCCATCCAAGAAATTAACTAAGCACCCATCAAGGACACCCAAACCAAAGAAGAAGACAACAACATGAAGAAGAAGATAGAAGACAAACCTCATCTCGATTGGATCGGAGGAGAGAGGGACAATGATGACAAGGATCACATTCCAATTCGGTTCAAGCTCCACCGGTTAAAACTCCTCCACCGGATTCTACAGACCCAACAGATTCAAAATCTAATCGAGATCCAAACAGATCCAACAGATTCAAGCTTCATCAAACCTCCACCGCTTGCCTCCGTCCTTCACCGTCTGCCTCTGCCACAACAGCATCAAACGGTCGAGATCCAATAGCAACATCAATATCGGGTTCAGGTTGAAGAGGATGGGCGGCTAGAGAGGAGAGGATGGCATGATCCAATAGCATCATCCATCCTCAGCATCGTGATCAACATCATACATTCTCCTGTCATCGAGATCGGATGCCGGTTGGAGAGGATGGACGGCGAGAGAGGACGGGCGAGATCCAACAACAACATCCATTCCCAGCATCGAGATCCAACAACAACAGCGAGGAGAGAGGAGAGGATGGGCGGCGTGCTTGGATCGGAGGAGGGAGGAGAGAGGCGGCGAGTTACAGTGAGGAGGAGAGAATTAGGGCAGAGTTGGGGATTGGACTTGGGGTGATATATGAGGAGGAGAGAATCGGTCAGGTTCGGTTGGGTTCGAGTTTCGGACCCCGAAACGGAAATCCGACTGAACTAGTGAGGTTCGGTCGAATCGGGTTCAGATTTCGATCGGATACTTCAGCTACACCGAACTCTGCTCACCCCAGCCTGAAATAGAGATCAAAAGTTCGCTTTCAGCTCACCCTCCATTCAGACGGATATAAACAGATCTAAACACGAGCTATCAGGAAAGGATCCGAACTGAACCAGCTTAATAACGGGTCGGATGCACAATAATTATTATTATTAATTAACTGTGGACCCAAAACTCCCACTTCCCAAACGTACCATATCTTGTCCCTCCGGATCTTCCAAGGAGCTATCCCGGTCCATTTTCCGTTCCCGTTCCTTCTCGTTTTCTCCTTCGCTCGCAGAACTCATTTCCTCTTCTCCTCCCTCTGAAACGAAAAGATCTTAAAAAAAAAGGAAAAAAAAGGAAAAAAGAAGAAGACAGAAATCAAGAAAAGAGTGGATGGAAAATAATAATAATGAGTTATTCCCTCCAAAGCATTGGCACGATGGGACTTCGCCGCACGGCATGGATTGAAGCCCTCATCCCAAAAATGCGTACTTGAATCTTACTCTTAATATTGTCTTTATTTTTGTAAAAGTTTAGTTTCTATTCACGCAGATGATTTTAGATGTAATTTCTTATAAATATGTTGGAATTGATGCATGTGGAAAGACGAACAATTACGACCTAATTGCAGCATGAACCAATATTAACATGATTAATTCAGGATTTATGCACAGGAGCGGGATTGAGTGAGAGAAAAATAATTTTGTGCTTAACACCATCATCATAGTATAAATTGGCTCTATGGAAATTTGAGGAAAATTTTGTTGCGGATTTGATTCAATGCCAATTTCTTGCTGTAAAACCTAGTGGGCAGGTTGGCTGGTAGGAACATGTATATAATTGGTTATGGAGTCAAAGTTCCTTTTGGATAGAAGAAACTAGTGGAAACCAAGAAACCATTTTTAATAGGTCTTCTGGAAACATGAGAAACTAGTGCCTTGGGTTCTCAGGAATTGTTTGGTTTGAAAAATCTCATAGTGGAAACTTTAAGCATATCGACTCAACAACATTAAGCTTTAAATATGTAAGTTTTTGATATAATTTCCCATTTTAAGTTTCTAAAGATTTAAATAATGAAATAGTAAATTTATGTTTCCTGGCCCTCATGCATTTCGAAACAACGGGACTTTATACTTTTTGTCCCTGAGATTCAAAAAATAAAAACTGTTATCTGTGATATGTGGCATATAGAAGCCAACATTTTGGAAACCGGTGATTGCTAGAGGTTCCAAGTTTCCTTCAAGTTTCCTATTGCCAAACAAGGAAACTTTGAAAAACCTAGCCAGGTGTCACTAGGTTCTAGGTTTCTGGTTAAGTTTCCATCAGCACTGCCTAAGCTTGTATATTGGAGAGTGTCATATTTAGCATGTAGAAAAAAACTCAATCTAGTGCTATGGGCCTACTCGGGATGGTATGAAGGTTTCCAATGGTAACCTAAATTTCAGTGTCGATGTTGAGATTAGACAATTTTTAAAACCAACGTCAGTACATGTGAGTCACGCTTATTATGTATTGTACACTGTCTTTGACTTCAAAGAGACATTCTTAGATGTGACCAACTGAGGCATTTGAAAGGAGATGTACAATATGAAGGGGATGATGATACCTATGCGCTACCTGCATATAAACCACCTTTGGAATATCACCTTTGTAAAATGACATGCTTCTAAAGAAGCTAAATGATTTGATATACATGAGCATGGCAAGTCCTCTAATAGCAGTCTTGTTGGCAATGAGGATATGCCCACTGTATAAACTAGGTGTGGGTCTTTAATCATATGCCGACTTACGATGAGTAGGCTTCTTCTAATATAAAATAGGGACAAGTTCCTGTTTATATATCCGTTGAAGCACTTTGACCTCCTTACATTTTAGCCTGCCGCCCCTTGGAAACAGCAAGCTACTCATGACAGCTTCATGATAACTCCTAGCTTCTTGAACAGGGGAAATAACAGGAGTAAGTGAATGGAACTAAGGGAACCGAGAATGTAGGTAGTGCTGGAAACATACTGAATAATGTATTTTGATGCTGTCATTCAATCTGCATGGTGCTTAATATATGGAATGAATTTGAGAATTTCTGAAGAGTGAAATTAGAGTGCAAAAGATACAGGCTTTGCAAAAGACATAGGTTTCGCAAAATGATAGTGCAATTCCTAATTACAAAAGATGGGAAGATTTTATTAACAAAATCTATATTTGGCCTCATTATACATGTCAATGTGTTTGATGTACATAGGCTTTGTTATTGTCACCTATATATTTTTTCACGCGAGATGGGTGGTCAATGTGGTCACTATACAAAAATGTCAATGGGTTTGATGTATATAGGCTTTTCTGTTGTTATCTACACGTTCTTTCATGAAAGACGGGTGGTCTAACAGTTATGTACCATGGTACCCCATCCCATGAAGAACTGCATATTTTGTATGAGTCCAACATAGAAGACACATTCAATAGTATTAGCATTATGAGACCTCCCAATTCTGCATATTGATCGACACCCAAATAAGAAAATTTATTGGCTTTGGTTGGTAATTGCAACCTTAAATAGTATAATTGCCTTTTGCTATTATGTTTCTTCTGGATCCGCTTTATACACTACTTTAAAGGTATTAATACAAAATATAACATCCTATCGTGATGGGATATTGGATGGACTTGAGGACAGTGAGATATTTGATTACAAGCAGAAACCTACGTTGGCAAAACATGTTAAAGTATGCAAAAGGAGGTTTCAATTTCAACACCTCCATTTTATCAGATCTTTTGTTGGAACATGCTGAACTGGATTCTTTGATACCAAACGGGTGCATGCATAAAATGAAGGAGAATCCTTTTTTCTCTCCAAACTAAAATATTTAGTCTTATGCAGGTTGGCAAAAGTAAATTACTCGTTATTTTGCAATTTAATTCAATTGATGGCAACCATGTGAAATGCGACTAAGTTACAAGATAAATTTGTCAAATGCAAAGTTGACAGGGGAATCAAATGTGGAGAGCAAATGAAGAATTATAAATAAAGAACAAGTTATTATTTTTGTTACTAAGATGGGAAATTGAGATTTTGGAGTATTGAATTTGACAAAAAAATGGGCTAATTTCAATAATACCATATGAAAGAATAATCAGTATTCTTCATGTCAGAATGGTTTGCTGGCAGGGTGGTTGACTGAGTTTCATCATACATTTACAGGATTTGAAGATGGGCCAAAGATCATCTAGGTACTACAAATGGAGATTTGCTGAGTGCTATTGAGTCAGATTAGGACACATACCATGTTGTTTTAGATATAAATGTGCTTCATTTATATGATTGGGCTTTCAACCTAATGTGGTTCACTAGTGATTGGGCTTTCACAGTTTCTTAGAAAAATTTGAAAGCTTTTATAAAATTTTTGTACTTTTAATTAGTATTTCTAACGCATACTATTGGTGGTAAGGTGAGTTTGACAGCAATTTTAATACCAAATTGTGTGAATTGCAATTCATGATTTAATCTCACAACCTTGTAAAGTACTCTAGTATCTACTACGAATGCAACTGTTAGGTCTTCAGTCATAACACATGTACATAATTCTTTCTGGATATCAATTAATCCCCTTGCATATTTCTTCAGTGGAACCTTTGATTTGTTGTTTCTTCAATACTCATATATTCACATCATATGATCTCCATGCAGGATGGGAGATACACTGTGTGGCCACATGATCCTTATGCGGGCTGGAGTTATTGTGTTATGGTTCCTTCTTGGATTGTCCAACCTGAATCAGGAGCATCTAGTGACGGCTCATTGAATACTATAGTAAGGGTATTCATTTATCTTTTCATTTTAGTGAAGCTTTAACTCTTAGATATGAAAATGAGCATTTATGAGCTTCATAAAGTGGTCTATGAAGGACATAAAGTAACTCCCTTCCTTTGTCAAAAAGATAGCGAAATGACAAATATGCCACAAGGAAAAACGTACTGTCATGCATAGCATATATGTAAATAACTTTCATATCCATCCAGTCTTACCCATCTCCTTACCATTTCTTTGCATGTATGGCACCCAACCACCGACAAAAAAGCTGTGGGTGATGCCGATTCATTGGGTATGAATAGCATTACTTTAATAATTTCTACAAAAGGGCTTTATAACTGTGTTTTTTTAGGATTTTGTATAACTATTATAGTGTAATCTTACATTGATGTTGCTTTAGAATTTCTCTTGTTTCATTATTCTAGGTACATCCATTATCTATGATAAGTCTGACGAAATAGTCTTTAGGGGAAAAGGCCATGCAGTTTGTGATTAGGAAGATGGAGACCCCCTTACCTCTGTGATATATAACTTTAGCCTGTTCACTATGATGTACTCATATATCAAGATGACTTCTCTCTTACATCATTGAACTGATATTTATGATGGTGGCTTAAAGTGAAACTGATGAACTAGAGCCAAACCTCCATGGTGGATGAAAATCTCGGAAGAAGATTTTGAAAATGTTTTTTTCCTTGTTCATTTGAAGCCAGCCAAATTTGTAGATGGTTTATTTTGTGAAAATACCTCAAAATTTTCTCAATATTTAAGTTTAACGTTCTGCACTATGTTTTCCTCATGCTTAATATTCTAAACTTTTCTTCACTTTGGATAATTACCCTGAATTTTTCTTCTTTTTATAGTACCTCAAAAATTGAAGTTCCAAAATCACCTTACGTTTCCTCTTCTAAAACTATAGGCAAAAACCATAATTGCAAAGGAAGTGGTGGTTGCACTCATGGAATTGATGATGGTTGACGTGGAAGAGGAGAGGTGTTGGTGGCATCAGTGGTGGAGGTGTTGTTGCTCGCTAAGGAGAGGAAATGAGTCCAATTTGTGGCGGAGGTGGTGTGCTATGTAGGAGAGTAGGAGATGGTCGTACTAGTACAAAAGAGATAGAAAATGTTTCAATTTGTGACGGAACTAGTAATGCTAGTGGAGGGAGAGGGTGGTGGTCCTATTGGAGGAGGGAAAGTGAATTCAATTTCTTTAGGGTTACGGAGGTTGTAGTGCTACTGAAGGATGGAGAGAATGTAGGTAAAGGTTAGCATGGAGGAGGTAGTGATTAAGATAAACGAGAGAGTGGAAGTGGGTTCACTTTCTTTAGAACAGGATTTAGCAAAAAGAAACAAAGAAGTTAGAGAGAAAGTAAGGAGAAGTTGGAATTGTGGTGGAGGAAGCGTTGAGAGGAGTTAAAAAGGTGGTGATGGGTTTAATTTTATCAAGGCTAGAGTTTAGTAAAAAAAGAGTGAAGTTGGAGGGAAAAAGGACAAAATGGTCATTGAATTTCAATTGAATGGCAAAAATGTCCAATTAATTTGGAAGGTAACAAACCAGAAAGTAAAAAACTGTCGGGCGTTAAATAGGAAAAAAATAGTAAAGGGCATTAATACTGAATATTTGGAAAAATGTGAGGTTTTTTTTTGTAATATAAGGACTTGAAGAGGTTTATGTGTGCGGTGGGTAAATTCCTAAGGAATCAATCCACGCACCAAAACAATGGGAGGAGATCGCTAAGTCAAAATCATAGCAAGCGCAAACACACAGATCTTATGTGAAAACCTGGAGTGAGAAAAACCACAGAGAGGAGAATTTCATTATAATAATGGTGATTACAGGTGAGCTTCTCTAGTGTGTTAGGGTTTCTGAATTCCGATCGTGATTCCTTTTCTCATTGGGGGATCTCTTATTTATATAGGTTGTGTCAAACAGATAAGGTTAGAGAGTCCTGTTCAGTTTGAATACTTGAAGTTTTTATCTTGATGGCGGTTAAGCTGAATATCTCGATTTGAATCGAGATAGGGGAGAGCCCAACTTTATCTGATAGTTTGCGTCTTGCTGTAGGTAAGAAAGTATTGCTCTCGAGGGGTAACTATCTCGTTTGAATGAGGATTGGGTTTTAGAGGTGGAGACACCTACTAATTGGATTTACTTTTTACCTAATTATCTGACCCGCTTGGAATTCAAACTAGATGTAGACTCTAAATTAAGTGTACTTTAGGCGGTCACGTGTCGCGTATCCCTTAGGACCGGATAGACACATGTCATAATTTCAGGTGGGTCAGAAAGTGACTACTACAATGTGTAGGCCTCTTAGCATCTCGAAGCAAGAAAAGATCTTTAGATTTGTGAGAGAACAGCTATCCATAAAGTGGTAGGATTAATGTATCATTGGAGTATTGCAAGGAGGTTGGACGAATCTACCTTTGTTAGTGAGACAGAGATCTTGGAGAAGACATCCACAACAAGAATTAAATATGGAGAAATTAGACCCCCTTGACAGAAACCACGCTGACATTTAGTTCGACGACTTGAATCCTATTGACAAGAATGGAGGAGGTAGCTAATGCGAGACATTATGGAATCCAACCACACTGCCGCTGATTGAAGCCCCATGGCGATTAAGACCTTGTGCAAGAAATTCCAACCGACTGAATCAAAAGCCTTTGGAAATCTTACTTGAGAAAGAGAGTCGGTCATTGATTTCTTTGACATGAAGAAATGACCTCTTGAGAAGTTGTTAACTTATCAATAATGGATATATTTTTGAGAAAAAACCAATTAAGAAGGACTTATGAGCAACCTAATCTTAAAGCTAAAGACGGTTTGGTAGCACCTTGGCAATGAGTTTGAACACACTATCAAATAACTAATAGGCCAAAGTCATTCAACTCGCATGTACCATTTTTTTAGGAATTAGTGAGATGAGAACTATGTTAAGCCGAATGCATGCAAAATAACAAAAATATCCTCACAGAGCATATCCCAAGATTATTGGAAGAAATCAGGCCCTAGTGTTCACACACTTCATCTTTCGGCTCCTAATCCTAGTATCTTGTGATTGGCAATCCATAAGAGGATAAAGTCTAGGCTAATCTGTATCTACATTAAATCATTTATGGTCCTAAGCAATTTCCTAAAATAACTGGTAAGGCAGATGAAACGCCTACGATTGGATTGTGTTGAAGTGAGGAGATGGTGTTTGGCTTCTTTTTGATGCCTAGCAATTCGATGGTAATCTGAAATTTGAGTCTCCCCTCTTTTAACCAAGTGAGAACGCTATCCTATTTGATACAATTCTAACCTTGACATGATGATTCATAGTGAGGCATGACCAAAAGTCAAAACATTATTTTGAATTTTGGCTTATGTAACCATAACTTTTGAAAATATAATGGTCGCTTGTAGCTGTTTGAGCCTTTGTATAGGAATGCAATCGAAGTAAGCTCTTGCCATTACACAAGGATCCAGGAAAAGGAAAGTATCTTCAAGGTCATGGGTAGAAAGTGAAGTTTTGCCTTTGACAACACACCCATTCACCTGCCAAAGTAAATGTCAATCACTAATTTTTGGTTCTTGACAACGAAGGTCCTTTGTACCTCTTATGTTGCACGGACACAACCATACTAACATGAACACAACATGCCAACACGTGGCGAATGCTTAAAATTATGCATGACATGCATGCCTAACATGTGTGTCAAACACATGTCGTACATGACACGACTTCATTATATGAGTTTCTTTGCTACAGAGGTCACCTCATTAAAATCTATCACGTCTTGATGAATCTGAGGCCACTTCATTCACCAAAGACATAATTAGGGGGGGGGGGGGGGGGACTTTCTAGTCCACTCAGAAAAAAATATTATTTCAATCTCCAAAATATAATTTTTAATATCAAAATATAATGACTAACATTTTTATGTTTCGATGCAACAACAAGATGTTATTTGTTTTATCTTAAAAAAAAGATATTATTTGTAATAAGTAATTTTGTTGGTTGGCTAGTTGATCACATTTTATTTATAATGGGTTGGATTGGTATTATTTTGGATACGGTAAAATTATTTGATTGAGTCTAAAAAGTACCTTGTGTCAGAATGGAGAAATTCTATGATTCAAATCTTTAGTATTCTCTTATTTATCACCTGTGTCTACTATTTATGCAGAATTTCGTCACCTTGTATTGTCACTAAAAACTGGAAGAAATCTCAAAAACATAAGAAAGGGGAGAAAGAAAGGAAGAAAGCGTTGTAGAAACAACTACGAATCGAAGAAGACTAAACACGAACATACGTTGAAGAAGATAAAGATAGTAATTGTCACCATTGCTATCCCTAAATAAAACAATGTTATCATAGATGAAATCCAAATATCCATAATATCAAATAAATAATCAACATTATCACAAATATACATACTATTATCACTGATATTGTCACTCCAACTAGGGTGAGATTAAAGTCTCCACCAAGAAGCCGAGTTGCACAGGCCACTGAGAAACCCCATGCACTTCCTCCCAAAGATTGTTATGGAGTGTGATCACATGGACTTTAGACGGATGAGATGGCCAAAGATGAAACTCATACTATAAGTAACGGTTGAGCCTAACATAAAGCAAGTATTCACAAACTAATTCTCTAATGCATTCAAAAACCTCGTCTCGCCACCCCATAATTTGTTTGCCTAATGAGCTAATAGAGTTGAGATTTGATTGAACTTGTGATGCGATTACCACCAACGGATCTAAGTAGATGGTGAGAGGGAAATTATAATTTGGGTTCTTGTAGAAGTATCACATCACAATAGTGAAAAAGAATTGAAATATTTAACATGGAATCCTTTGTATGGGCACTCAAGTCCATGTACATTCCGACTAAAAAAAAAAATCATTACAAGAGGTGAGACACACCAAGTAAGAAAGCAAAGAAGGGAGAGCACGATATGCTACTAGCTTGAATGCATGAATTCTTGCAGCGGTGATGCCATCACTGGGCCCAAATTTGTATTTACATGAGGTGCTTAACATCATTTCTTTTTTACTTATCCTCTCATAAGCACTTGGGACGTCTGACACTTTCAAAAACACTGGAGGTGCATTGTTGTGGAGATTCTTCAAGATATTGAATTTGGGCCATTATATTGCTCTGGTTGTTAGTGTTGGTGGGACCTTCATTGATAATGTTCCTGGAACTTATATCCAGTATGCAATGTGATCTAGTGTTCCTGGAACTTCTTTATAACCCTTCAGAGGACAGGAGATGAGAATGCATTGTTCCATTGTTAAGCAATGTGTGGGTAAGCCAAGCTTAGATGGAAGATTGTTGTTGTTGATGCAACAGTGAGGAGATATACTGCATATGTTGAAGGGGAGGTCCGTATGATGAACAACTTCTATCAATTGAGTCTTTTGTACAATGGAAGAGTTGTCAGATTGAGGAGACACTTGAGAAGCAGAAAAGATGCTCAGTGAGATTGAGGAGAGACTTGAGAGGTAGAAAAGATGCTTAGTGAGGGGATCATCGATTGAAACTAAAGTGATGTTTGCTGATGCAGTTAGAGGAGCGCCTGACTCGAGAGTAGACTTGGGGGTAGGTTGTATTAGTCTTGTATTTGGCCCCTATGAGGATTGATGCAACAAGCAATATAAGAAGATGGTCAATGCATAGCGCTTCAATCAGGGTCAGGGGAGGGTTGTTATGGATGCTTGGTGAGGTTTTCTGAGGAGTAATAGGCTCTGGAATGAGTGGAAGATGCGTGGGATGGTTGTGTTGGTGTAAGATGAGCCGATGATGGGCATGAGCTACATAGAGGATAAAGGCTAGAACTTCTAGCATTTGGGCTTTCAAGAGATTGACTACCCTAGAGTGAGACTTTGGATGGAAGTTCGCCATATTTGTGATTGGGGGCTCAAAGGATAGAATGATTTACAAGTTGTGTGAGGAATGTCGGGAGAAGAATTACATGCGGTCCAACTTCAAATAAGTTGTCTAGGGTTGAAATTCAAAATCAGCCAGGGTGATACAACTGTGAGATTGGAGTTAACTCTCTTATCATTTCCATATTCGATATTTCATTCAACTTGTGGTATTGAATAACTTTTCTAATCCATATGTGTGAACTTGTTCTATTCTAGGGCCTTAAAGAAGGTTTCACGCATGATTTGAAATCTCGATACTATTATCGGTATCAGCTGTAGGTTTTTGCTATTAGAATCGACAATATTTACCATTTATTGGCTGTATCACCTCTTCGTTTTGACAGTATCAATATCGCCTCGGTCATATTGGGTTGTGTCAGCAATATAGGTATTGGGCATGTATATTTTTTTATGCAATAGTGGAAAATAACCTCTTATGGACTGAAAGTACTGTCAATGATATTTCTCATGCATTTATATAAACAAGCTCTTTCCCTTCATTGTTAATCATTTTTGAAGCAGCTGGCAAGGATCTTGGTTGCCATTATATGGACCTTTAATAGTTTTTTCTTTGTTTGATGAGTAAATACATAATGTGTGATGATGGATACCATATGGCGTTTAGGTTCATAGACTTAGCAACATATTGACAAATAACCATGATATACTCCATATCCTGGCATCTTTGATGAAAAAAATTGGAGCCAAGAAATGCATCTTATTCTTGGATTTATTATTAGGGTGTGTTTGGGATTGCTTGTGCTTATAGATAAGTCCTTTTAGAAAAAGACTTTACAAAATTTATGGTGTTTGGTAATTTTAAAATATTACGTGCTTATTAATAAAAATGAAATAATTTGTTATAAATAATATAGATAAGTATTAGTTTAAGAGAGAGAAAATATAGATAAGATTTATAGGAAAAATTTAGTTAGAGGCTAGATTGCATGAGAGATCATGCTAGAGAAAAAATAGAGAGAAAATAGGAGATCATTATGAGGTGGCTTCTGCTTCTGTGCTTAGGAAATGCCAGATTTTCTTGCTTATCCAAAAAGTAGCTTTTGGCTTATGCTTTCTTGAAAAGTCCTTTTTTAAATCAGTCACCAAACATCTATTTTTTTTAAAACACATATTTTATTTAAAAGCATTGAAAGTCCTTTTTAAAAGCAATGCTAGACACACCCTTAGCATCACAACTTTCCTCTGGATTCTCATTGCATAATGGAGCATACATGCTGGGTGTATACATGAAGAAGCCTAGGCAAATACCTGAATCAATGGCCAGTTTTCATCTAACTTCTTCATACGTTACAACACATAATTAAAATCGTATTATTATTCTTGTTTCATTTCCTATTTTCTTGTGTAACATCCTTCCAAGTTTTTCTGGGTACTTGTTGGCATACAGTTTCCTGAAGGGGTTAGCACTCGTCATGTAATACTTCAAAGGTTCAGCGACGTCCTGAAGTTACTTTATACTATAAGTACATAATTCATCTGACAATCTTGTATTAATAGTTTTTGTTAGTCTCTTTTCTTGAGGTTGTCATGATTGATGAGAAATAAGCATACAGTAATGCCAGAAAAACCGCAAATAGGTTATTAGGGCCTTAGGGGTCAGCACATACAAACAAAGGAAAATGCAAGTGATAAAAAGTGGTTACTTAATGAACTCACCAACCAGCAATGATTTCTATGGTTGACCTAGGATATCTTTACATGTAAAGAACTGAAGCAGCTTCTGAAAATTTGGATCCTCGGAGGTTCTGCACAAATTCCAAAACAAATGTGCATTCAAGAATTGGTCCCCTATAACTCACAATTTTCTTATGCTAGCATGATTTTGATTTGTAGTATCACTTAGTAAGTTTCTGGCATGACCTAAATATCCTAGCGAACCTTTTGATAGATCAATGAAGTTGGCTATTGCCTTGGCATGGAGAAAGTGCAATTTGCCCTTGTGAACAAACAAATATACATGGTTGGAGTATTTTTCTCCATTACATTGTCAAATGGCTTGCGAGTTTACACATGGGTCATTTATTGTGTCTGTTCAATGTATGCTGCAAGGAAGCCCCTAAGGTAACACTCAGTGTGCAGTTTGTGCACTTATCATGGTTATCATTACTTAAGGCCTACCTTCTATATTACGTGGTATTGGAACTTCTCATTGCCGCTTTGGGAATTTTAGGTTGCATTGCGGAGGCGAGGATGATCCTTGATGATAGTTTACGAATCATGATATACGACCTGTTTCCTGTTTCACCTCTTTTGAGCCTGTTTCTCTCTCTTATGGGCATTTCATTAGTGTTATGCAAAACTATACCTCTAATCTAATTAATTGTCCTTCGTTAATGTTCTCTATGGATATCCATTTAAAGCCCTGCCCCATCAATGGCTAGATTTTTGTGAAATCCCACTGTGTCTTGGCTGCTGGATTTTTCTCTCTAACAACTCAATACATAACAACACATTTTACCATTTAATAATCTTCTCTCTGTCCACTATGTGATGGTCATTAGCAGTTTACCTGATATGAAGGGTCTCTGTGTTGTTTGTCATTTGAAGTTTGAACCAGAGAATTTAGTGTGTAGGAAATAAAAGAGATTTAATGCGGAATAATAGCCATGGATCAAGAATCATATACATCTCAAGGGAATTAAATTCATGTAAATAACTTAATACATGATACATACCTGAAGCCATTGATTGAGATGAAGGTTGAAGATCCTTGTGATGAATGGAAGAAGAAGACCTTGATTTGATCCTGCAAACCCTAATGCAAATAGACCGCTTTTCTCTGTCTCCTTGTCCTTTCACAAAACCCTTACTTTTCTTTTCTGATGGAATACTCTAAAAATTGAGCGTATGTTTTGTCTCTCTTTTCAGGAGGAGAAAAGTGGGTCGCACATTTGCAAATAAGTCCCCTTGAAATAAACCTTTCCATCATGGTACCCTTTATATTTCAAGAGACTATATAACTATATAAATGTGACTATAATATGGGCATCCTTAATATCAGTTAACTTTAATAGGAATTCAATGCAAATAATCAAGGTTAAGTGGGCCACCTTCATATGAGATTAACATTCTCCCACTTGGACCACTAACCGATTAGGTTAAAAACTTTAGAAAACAAAATAAAAGAAAAGACTCATTTTTTTAAACATTTTGACTCCATTGGATTCCATACTGAAAAACCTTGACACGTGCACGAATTTTAAAAACAACAACTGATAAGCCCAAATATAAAAAAAAATGTAATACTGCAATTAGCTTGGACTACCAATGCGAGTCATAGCGGTTATACAACATCCACGTCATACTCCCTTCTATGTACCACAACATTGATAACCCTTACTAATTGAGTCCATAACCAAAATGACCCCTGTAATTGTCTTGTAAAGACATTTCCTGTTTAACAAACATCCAAACATAATATGTGCACACATAATTGGATAACAGGAAACACAGAAACAAATTTTTATTTGTACAATAATGTCAATTACATAAGTACCAAAATACACATTTATAGATTGCCCAAAAGACCCATTCTTACAACATGTTCCTTAAATGTCTTTGGAGGCAATTCCTTTGTCATTGGATCAGCAACCATTAAAGTGGTACTTATACTTACAATTGACACCTTTTGTTTCTCAACTCTTTCTCTAACCACCAAGTACTTAAGTTCTATGTGTCTAGAACCATTAGAGTACTTACCATTCTTAGAAAAAAATACGGCTGCTGTATTGTCACAATATATCGTCAGCGGCTTGGCAATAGAGTCAACTACACCAAGTGCTGAGATGAAATTCCTTAATCATAATGCATGATTCGAGGCTTCAAAACATGCTATGAACTCAGCCTCCATCGTGGATGAAGCAGTGATAGTCTGCTTTACACTCTTCCACGAGATTGCCCCACCTGCTAGCAGGAAAATGAAGCCTGAAGTAGACTTCCTGCTATCTGGGCAACCAGCAAAATCTGAGTCCGAATAGCCGATCACCTCCAGCTGATCAGATCTCCTATATGTGAGCATATGGTCCTTCGTCCCTTGAAGATACCGCATAACCTTCTTAGCTAATTTCCAGTGCTCCATTCCTGGATTGCTCTGGTATCTTCCCAACATCCCAACAGCAAAGCTGATATCTGGCCTGGTACAAGTGTAAGCATACATCAAGCTCCCAACAGCTGATGCATACGGAACTTTCTGCATTTGACCCTTTTCTAAGTCATTTCTGGGACACTGGCTCCCACTTAATATGTCACCCTTCTGAATGGGTGCAGGACTGACTGAACACATTTCCATATGAAATCTTTCCAAGACTCGATTGATATATCCTTTCTGAGACAATCCTAGCAATCCTCGAGATCTATCCCTGAAGATCTCTATGCCAATAACATAATTTGCCTCACCCATATCAACCATCTGAAAGTTCTTGGTAAGATAGCTTTTAGTTTCATACAGCAAACCAAGATCACTACTGGCTAACAAGATGTCATCTACATACAGAACCAGAAAAATAAACTTGCTCCCACTGATCTTTAGATATATACACTGATCAACAGTGTTTTCTGTAAATCCAAAAGAAGTAATGGTATCATTAAACTTTATATACCATTGCCTGGAAGTTTGTTTAAGTCCATATATAGATTTCTTTAATTTGCAAGCCAAGTGTTCTTGTTCTTTAATTGCGAACCCTTCAGGTTGCTCCATGTAGATATCCTCATCCAAATCTCCATTTAGAAAAGCAGTTTTCACATCCATTTGATGTAACTCCAAATCATAATGAGCTACAAGTGCCATAATGATTCTAAGAGAATCCTTCTTTGATACTGGAGAGAAGGTCTCTGTATAGTCAATGCCTTCTTTCTGAGTGAAACCTTTGGCCACAAGTCTAGCCTTATATCGTTCGATATTGCCTTTAGAGTCGCGCTTGGTCTTAAAGACCCATTTACACCCGACTTTCTTACAGTTATAAGGCAATTCAACGAGATCCCAGACTTGGTTTTGTCCATAGATTTTAACTCATCTTTCATAGCATCAACCCATTTACTAGAATCATTGCATTCTATGGTTTGTGAAAATGAAACTGGATCTTTATTTATCCCAATATCATAGTCAGATTCCTGTAGATATACCACATAATCATCTGAAATGGCAGATCTTCTTTCCCTTTGAGATCTTCTCAAAGCTGCCGGTTGTGGTGGTTCTACAATATTTTCAATGGGAATATCTTCATGGAGTGGTGAACCAACATTAACTTGTTGTTCTGGAATCTCAACTTGATGATCAAGCTGAGGGACAACAATCTCTCTTGAAGGAAAGTGTATTGGGATATTTACCCTTACCACTTCAAGATCTACCTTTCTTGGTTCAGCACTCCCACTAATTTCACCATTTTCCAGGAATCTGGCATTACCAGTTTCAACTATTCTTGTACTATGCTTAGGACAATAAAATTTGTATCCCTTAGACTTATCTGGATAACCAATGAAATACCCAGATATTTTTTTAAGTCTAATTTCTTTTCTTGTGGATTATATATTCTAGCCTCTGCTGGACAACCCCAAACATGTAAATGTCTTAAACTGGGTTTCCTACCAGTCCACAACTCGAAAGGAGTTGTTGGGACAGCCTTACTAGGAACACTGTTCAAGATATACATAGCAGTCTTTAAGGCTTCATTCCACAATGAATTGGGTACATTTGAGAAGCTCATCATACTCCTAACCATATCCATAAGTGTTCGGTTCCGCCTTTCAGCAACACCGTTCTGCTGAGGCGTACCTGGCATTGTGTATTGAGCACAAATACCATGCTTTTCTAGAAATTTGGCAAATGGACCAGGATGTTGTCCTGACTCATCATATCTACCATAAAATTTACCACCTCGATCTGATCTTATGATTTTAACCTTTCTATCTAATTGTCTCTCGACTTCTGTAATGAACACCTCTAGAATGTCAACAGCCTGAGACTTTTCATTAATTAGATACACATAACCATAACGTGACAGATCATCTATAAAGGTAATGAAATATCTCTCTCCAGTAAACATGGAATGGAGAGTGGTCCGCAAATATCTGTATGAATTATTTCCAGGAGTTCTTTACTTCTTGTGGCACCTTTCTTAGTGTGTTTGGTTTGCTTTCCTTTTATGCAATCCACACACACATCAAAATCAGTGAAGTCTAGGTTATCCAAAATCTCAGTCTTCACTAATCTTATAATTCTATCCCTGGAGATATGCCCCAGTCGCCTATGCCACAAGATTGAGGATTTTTCATTTATTAAGCCACGTTTTATACCAACATTCGAATGCAGAGATAATAAAGATTGTGCAAACTCATCATTCAATGAAATTTTATATAAACCATCACATAAAATTCCATGTCCAACCGGAATTGAATTATACATTAAAGAGAGTTTTCCACAACTAAACAAAACAGAATATCTAAAAACATCTAATTTGGATAATGACATTAAGTTTCTTGAAATCGAAGGTACATAAAAAGTATCCTCAAGATCCATCTGATGTCCCGTCTCTAAGATTAGTCGATAAATGCCAACATATTCGACCTCCACTTTGAGACGGTTCCCCATAAAGACGAATCTCTCACTTTCCTTCGGTTTCCTGGTTGTAAGGAATCCCTGCATTGAATTAGTTATATGAGTTGTGGCTCCAGAGTCTATCCACCAAGTATTAGAAGGAACTTCAGCAAGATTTGATTCATAACATACAAAAGAAAGATTTGTACCTTTCTTTTCGAACCAAGCTTTCCTCTTGTTGCAGTCCTTCTTCACATGTCTCTTTCTGCCACAGAAGTAGCATTTGACAGTGAAAGATTTTCTATGACCTTGGCTACTTTCCCCATGGTCATTTCCTTTCTTTGATGGAAATCTCTTACCTCTTTCATATTTACCTTTCTTATGGATACCTCTGAAGTTACTGCCAACACTGAGTGCTGTCCTTCTTGCCTCAGTCTCACTTCCTCTTGAACACACATACCAGTTAGCTCATTCAAGTTCCACTTATCTTTATGAGTATTGTAGTGGATCTTGAATGGCCCAAACTGAGAAGGAAGCGAGTTGAGGATGAACTGTACCAAGAAGGACTCATCCACTTTCATTCCCAGTGATCCTAGCTTAGCAGCCTTATCAGTCATATTTAGAATGTGTTGTTGAACTCCTCTACTACCATCATATTTCATGGTGGTAAGTTCAGCCGTAAGGGTGCCAGCTAATGACTTATCTGCAGACTTAAAACGGTCTTTAACCGCACTTAATAGTTCAGATGCAATAGTTGTAGGAGGGAGTGAAGTCTTGATGTTATTAGCTATGGTCATCTTTATGAACATAACACTGAGCCTATTAGACCTTTCCCAAGATTTGGCATGGCTGACCTGTTCTGCTGTACTCTCAGCAGTTACTTCATCAGGTTTGTCAACTATTAAGGCCATGTCTAGGTCCAAAACACCCAGTGTAAACTGTACATGTTCAAACCACTCTGAAAAATTGGTACCATCCAAGGCTGGAATGCTAGTGGCATGAGTGTGAAGGGAAGTAGGGACGTTCACTGAAACATAATAGGACAAGCTCACATTAATGCCTCGAATCAATACAAGTTTTAAATTTAATTAAGATGAACTATTGATATCACTTTGATTTCTCCTTTGGGCGAAACCTAAGCATATCTAGTGTTCACTCTTTAGGTGAGAACTTTTATCACCTATGTAGGTCTAATATAATTTATGTCACTTAGTTAGTAAGTCATGTTACCTTTGGGTATCCAATTCCACACCACTAAGTTACATAAATTATACTACCCTATCCGGTTCATAATTATTTGAAAGAGACTTTCCTTTGGGCCAGTCCCAATCTCCTAACCAGAACCGCCATCGAGAATATTATTGTCTTTAATGTCACTTACATTGACAAGTCTTTTATGTAGTTGTATATTCATAAGATTTACTAACCTAGGTCACTTTGGCAACTACTAAATCAATAAGCCTTATGAATACAAAACTAACTAATAATATTCTCTAATCCTTTTATTTGAGTAAAGCCATAATATCTCAATACATTACTTGACCAAGTATCAATCAATATTAACACAATAACTTAAATGTGTAATATACATTAATGATTGAATATTAACAAGTATTAGTCGACTACAAGGAAAGATTAGTCGACTTGGGTCAAGTCAAGTCGACTACACATTAGGTCTAGTCGACTAGTGCAAAAGAAAATTAGTCGACTATACCCATATTATTAGTCGACTACAACCTTTATTAGTCGACTTCACATTTAATTAGTCGACTCCTGAATCCAACAGAAAGTTCTCAACTTTCGGGTCACCGAATTAGTCGACTTGGAAATATGATTAGTCGACTATACCCTAATTAGTCGACTAGTCATAAAATCAACTAAAAATCAAGTCGACTCCTGCGGCAAACAGAGACTTTAAAACTTTCTGGAAAAGGGAATTAGTCGACTATACGATGGGATTAGTCGACTAATAGTCGACGAAGCAGTTATCAAAGGCAGTTTCTGCTTAGTCGATTTTAATCCCAAAATTATCAAAAATTAGGGTTTTCAATTCCTTTGATTTTGATCCCAATTTAATTGCATAATTAGAGGAATATGAACATGATATTAGGGCTATTAAATCCTCTACAAATTCTACAATTAAAAGATCAAAAATTCGATTTTATGAATTGTTAATCAAAAACCCTAACTTTCCATGATTCCTAAATCCAAGATGTATTGATTCTTTAAACACGGCTCTGATACCAAATGTAGGAAATAAAAGAGATTTAATGCGGAATAATAGCCATGGATCAAGAATCATATACATCTCAAGGGAATTAAATTCATGTAAATAACTTAATACATGATACATACCTGAAGCCATTGATTGAGATAAAGGTTGAAGATCCTTGTGATGAATGGAAGAAGAAGACCTTGATTTGATCCTGCAAACCTAATGCAAATAGACCGCTTTTCTCTGTCTCCTTGTCCTTTCACAAAACCCTTACTTTTCTTTTCTGATGGAATACTCTAAAAATTGAGCGTATGTTTTGTCTTTCTTTTCAGGAGGAGAAAAGTGGGTCGCACATTTGCAAATAAGTCCCTTGAAATAAACCTTTCCATCATGGTACCCTTTATATTTCAAGAGACTATATAACTATATAAATGTGACTATAATATGGGCATCCTTAATATCAGTTAACTTTAATAGGAATCCAATGCAAATAATCAAGGTTAAGTGAGCCACCTTCATATGAGATTAACATAGTGTTCTCTTTTCTGATTGTTTGTGAAATCCCACGGTGTCTTGGTTGCTGGATTTTTCTCTCTAACAACTCAATACATAACATCACATTTTACCATTTAATAATCTTCTCTCTGTCCACTATGTGACGGTCATTAGCAGTTTACCTAATATGAAGGGCCTAATATGAAGGGTCTCTGTGTTGTTTGTCATTTGAAGTTTGAACCGGAGAATTTAGTGTTCTCTTTTCTGATTGTTTGGGCAGATAATGGAGTCTCTCTGGTTTCTGCTTCTTCGGTCTTTTGACTCCTTTCTAGTAACTAATTGATACCTTTGAAGCGTAGGGCGCAAGACATTATTGCTTACTCTAGCATGGAGTGGAAAAATTTTGCAATGTCCTGACATGCAATAGCTGTGTGCTTACATATTGATTTCACCATCCCTTTTTCTTCACTTAACCAACTTCTTTTGCCTAGATGACTGCCCGAGATCATGGGAGGTTCTAGCAAATTCAGTTTGTTTCTCTTACTTCAACCGATCTTCCACCCTCACTGACGTTCAATTTGGTGGCTTCCTGTTTTCTTCATCAAGACCCATGTCTGCAAATATTTCTGCATGTGTCTCCTCTGTTTGCTCGAGTTATTTAGAGGTATTGTTCCTTGCAATTTGCAAACACTTCAATTAGCATATTAGCTAAAAATGGTAAACAGAAACCATACAATTTGCGTATGTCTAGAACAGAAGAAAGAATTTAGAAGTTAGTTTCTGGCATGGAGATCTCTATCAACTTTCCCAAACTTCTGCAACTAAAAAGAATTTAAACTCTGGAATGTTGTTAGTTTTCAGTCATTGGCTCGTTCAAACCTTCATTGCCCCTATGTCTTTGATTGTTTATTGTTATTGTAGGCCATATACTTATAAGAGCTTCTCTCCAAGTTCTTGTTCGAAACTTGTTCTCCAATGAATGACCCTCAAGAAGTTGTTTCTATTTCCTAAAAAGAACCGTAATCGTCAAACTGCCAGCTATTGCTGTCTGTATTTGTGGATATTATTTTCCCTCTTATATAGGTGCCATCTATAAACTTGTCGACATGTATGATCTTCGATACATTCTTGACCAGAGGTTCAGATTCAATTACTCATAGAATTTCTGTCATGGTTAATTTATTTATTTATCCCTGAAAATGTGTGCATCTTGTAATTTCTCTGGTGCGCTTTGATTTATTTCCTTGCTTTCTTGTATTTTACTGGTGATTATCTTCTATGGAGCTACATCTGAATAGAAGTATAGTTATTCCAATATGGTGATAGGTGTTACAATATTTTCACTGCAAATAACTTGGGATAAGATTAGCATGAATTTCTCTTTGAATCTAGAAGTTCATGCAAGGAATTTCTTTACAATGTTGGTTACATTTTGTATTTTGTAGGTTAAGATAGTTTTGCACAAAAAAATATTCCCGCAGCCCTGCCGAAGAATTTTTGTCAAAAGTAAATTCCAGCCAGCTTCTTTTGGAAGAGGTTGGTATCATTAAAAGTTTCATTTGTTTTCACATGCAGATATGGTTTTTTATACATCACTTTGTTGTGTGCGCAATCAAATCACAACAACCAATCAATAGAGAATCCCAAGATCTCCAGCACAAAGAACAAACCCAATAGCCACACGAAGAACACAGATCACAAAGACGAGATTTAACGAGGTTCGGCCTGAATGCCTACGTCCTCGGGGCAATCAATGGAGAGATTATATTAGGAAGATGATTACAAAGGCTCTAAGTCTCTTTGAATGCAAGAGAACTCAGAGCTAATACTTTTCGCAGAGATTTTTTTTCAACCCTAGAATCAACATTAGGGTTAAATACCTCATACATCGGATCAGCAGATTTTACCCAAAACCCGACTGTCGGTCGACCGGGACGGTCGACCGACCTCCTTATACCGGTCGACCGTGACGGTCGACCCAAGAAACCCGAGAGTGGGATCTTTGCAGAAAGCACATTCCGGTCGACCGGACCGGTCGACCCAGAAAAACCGAGAGTTGGGTTCCTGCAGTCAGGCATTGCGGTCGACCGGGCCGGTCGACCGCTCAAAACTCTGTGCATGTTGTGCACGTCGGTCGACCGGCCCGGTCGACCGACCCTTCTGACTCCTGCTGCTGTCCCTTTGCCCCTTTGCCTTTCATCGTCGATTTCCTTGGCGATCTTCGACGGCACTTGGCACTCTTCTACAGCTGCTTGGCATGGCATCTCCTTTAATATCATCTCTCCTCCAACAATTCTCCACCTCGGTGAAGATTTTCAAATCTGAGCCGAATTCTGACTCGATAACGGCTGCACCAACATGGTTGCCTACGTACCCCTGCCCAAGGGATCAAGCCGTCCGTAGTTCATCCAAATAAGCTTCAGCAAGCTCATTTCACCTAAAGGACATGGAGCAAGTCTTTGCAGTGTGCAAACTTCACCCCCGACACCATCTTTGTCAGCATATCGGCCGGGTTCTCCGAAGTGTGAATCTTCAACAAGTCAATGTCACCTTCCTCTAGAATCTCCTGAACAAAGTGATACCTGACATCAATATGCTTCGTCCTTGCATGATAGACCTGGTTCCTTGCCAAGTAGATGGCACTCATGCTGTCACAGTTTATCTTCAATATTCCTGTTCCACGCCCAAGTCATCAAGCAAATCCTGAAGCCAGATTGCCTCCTTCATGGCCTCTGTCATAGCCATATATTCAGCCTCTGTGGTCGACAACGCGACGGTAGACTGAAGTGTGAAGCGCCAACTCACCGGTGCCTGTGAGAATGTGAAGACATATCCCGTAGTCAACCGGCGTTTGTCAAGATCACCTGCATAGTCTGAGTCAACATACCCTATGCACTCCTGCTTTCCTGTGTGGTCCTTCTCGAATACTAGACCTACATCAACGGTTCCCTTGATGTACCTCAGAATCCATTTCACAGCTTCCCAATGACCCTGTCCAGGATCATGCATGTATCGACTCACCATGGAGACTGCCTGTGATAGATCTGGCCTCGTACACACCATAGCATACATCAAGCTACCCACAGCATTGGCATATGGAACATGAGACATGTACTCACGCTCTTGAACACTCCTTGGAGACATCTTTGCTGACAATTTAAAGTGCGGCGCCATCGGTGTACTAACAGACTTAGTATTCTTGCTGATATTAAACCTCTGCAGTACCTTCTCCAAATAGCCCTTCTGTGTCAAACTTATCCTGCCAGCTGCCCTGTCTCTAGTGATCTCCATGCCCAATACTTTCCTTGTTTCCCCCAGGTCCTTCATCTCAAACTCTGATGATAACGTCTTCTTCAGAGAGTCAATAGCAGATTTCGACCTAGAAGCAATCAACATATCATCTACATAAAGAAGTAGATAGATATATTCACCTGATGGTAACTTGTTGTAATACACACATGGGTCGAAATGGCTACGTGTGTAATTCTTCTTCCTGATGAAGCTATCAAATCGCTTGTACCACTGTTTAGGAGACTGCTTCAATCCGTACAACGATTTCTTTAGCTTACATACCAACTCTTCCTTCCCTGCAGCTTTGTAACCTGTGGGCTGTGTCATATAAATCTCCTCCTCAAGATCGCCGTGGAGAAAGGCGGTTTTCACATCAAGTTGGTCAAGTTCCAACTCATTCTGCGCCACCAAAGCCAATAGAATCCGAATAGACGAGTGTTTAACTACTGGGGAGAACATCTCATTATAGTCGATTCCTTCTCTCTGAGCGTAGCCTTTAGCCACCAGCCTTGCCTTATAGCGCACTGCATCTTCTTGAAGAGATCTTTACTTCTTAGCAAATACCCACTTGCACCCTATGGCCTTCTTCCCCTTGGGCAACTTGGTGAGTTCCCATGTGTTGTTCTTGTAGAGAGATTGCATATCCTCATTCATGGCCTCCTTCCACAACCTTGCTTCCGAACTGATCTCAGCTTCTCTGAAGGTAGATGGAATAGCCTCCTCAACAACTGGAAGTGCATACGAAACGACCATATCAGTGGTGAGCCAGCCTGGTCTCCTAGTGTTCCTCCGTGGTCTTTCCACTGCAGTAGAATCTGGAACAGTACCCATGACCTGCTCCTGATCATCTTCACTATCTTCAGCATCTTCTTCAGCTGCTCGATCACCTCCCTGTGTCACCTCAGGAATGATCCGAACTGATACTGAATCCTCTAGAGATGGTGGATCTGCATCACTCTCCACCTGCTGCAATAGCTCCTTGGTCTTGCTGGTCTCCACCTGCTTAGAGACCGTAGGCTTCATCAAAGAAGCCTCATCGAATGTGACATCCCTGCTGATTATGAACTTGTTGTCCTTTTGGTCCCAAATCTTGAACCCCTTGGTTCCTCGCTTGAAGCCAACGAACACCCCTTTCTTTGCCCTTGGGTCCAACTTGTCTTCTTTGACATGGTAGTAGGCTGGACATCCGAAAACCCATAGCAAATCATAATCCTCAGCAGTTCTTCCTGACCAAGCTTCAAGAGGAGTCTTCCCCCTTATTGCAGATGACGACAACCTGTTCACAAGATGGCATGCATACCCCAAAGCTTCAGCCCAAAACTTCTTTGGCAGTCCTGCATTGGATAACATACACCGAACCTTCTCTAGCAAAGTTCGGTTCATCCTCTCAGCCACCCCATTTTGTTGCGGAGTCTCTCTTACTGTGAAGTGTCTCTCTATGCCCTCATCAAGGCATAGCTGTAGGAAAGGATCCGATTTGTACTCTCCTCCATTGTCAGAACGGAGGACCTTGACCTTCCTTCCCGTGCTTCTCTCTAGATTAGCCTTCCACTTCACAAATAGTTCTAGGACTTCATTCTTGTGTCGCATAGTGTACACCCAACAGCGCCTAGAATAGTCATCGATGAACGACACAAAATAGTGGTTACCTCCAATCGATGCAGTCTTAGTAGGTCCCCATACATCCGTGTGAACATAGTCAAGAATACCCTCCGTGCAGTGTGAAGCTGTGCCAAACTTCATCTTAGTCTTCTTGTCGATGATGCAATGTTCACATAGATCCAACTTGCAGGTCTCAGCACCCTTCAGCAACCCTTTCTTCACAAGAGTTTGCGCATTAATTTCTCCCCTGCATGTCCCAGCCTCATGTGCCACAGCCGGGTCGAATCTTCCTTCTGACTGGTAGAAGCTGCCACTTGCCCTGTCACTGTACTACCCTTCAAGTAATACAAGTTGTTCCGGCGATCGGCCTTCAACATCACCATCGAGCCCTTGGTCATTTTAAGAACTCCTTCCTTAATAGACACTCCGAGACCCAATGATTCCAAAGCTCCTACAGAGATCAAGTTCCTCTTCAGCTGAGGTACATATCTCACTTCTTTCAGCTCCCTCACCATCCCATCAAACATCCTGATTGGAATAGTGCCAACACCCTCCATGATGCATGGGTGATCATCGCCCATGAAGACCGAACACCCCTCCAACTTCTCAAAACTGGTAAACCAGTCTCGATTAGGGCATACATGATATGTTGCACCTGTGTCCAAGATCCACTCGTTCTCACCCGAGTAGCCTATGACGGGAGTGATAACTGAAAACGAGAACACCGAAGAATTCGAATCTGATCCATCTGCCTGTGATTTGCTGCTTGCAGTTTTTATCACTTTTGCGAGATTTGCTTCAGATTTTGATTCTTTCTTCTTTCCCTTAAACTTTGGACAGTCTACCTTCCAGTGCCCAAACTCTTTGCAGAAGGCGCACTGATTTCTCTTGAGATCCCTGAATCCCGGCCTGAATTTCGATCTTCCTCTAATCTCCTTTCCTTCCTCAATGAACCTCTGCCTCTTACTTCCAATGCCTCCGCTGATGACCCTGACTGAGAAGGATGCCGCTCATTCTTCCTTGTGTCATAACTCATCAATGCAGACGACACCTCATCATAATCCAAGCTCTGCCTTCTATTAATAAATGTCAGTGTGAATGTCTCGTACTCCTCTGCAGGAAGTGAATTCAGAAAGATGACCGCCTTATCTTCCTCATCTACTGTGACATCCACATTTAGCAGATCTGTAAAAAGCTTCGTATATCGGTTGATATGCTCATTTACTGTGCTCCCCTTCTTCATCCGAAACTGATACAGCTTACTCTTAAGCTGCAACCTGGACTCTACACTTTTCATCAGGTACTTCTTTTCAAGGGTTTCCCACAGTTTCTTTGCTGACGTCTCATGTTGCACAAGGTATTTTATGTCTTGTGACAAGCATGAACGTATCAAGCCACATGCCGATCTGTTCATCTTAGCCCACTCTTCATCAGTGGTAGTGTTCTTCTTCTTCGCCAATAGGAGAGTGTCTTCAAGGTTTGATGCATTCAGCGCATCCATAACCTCGCATCTCCACATACCAAAATTGTTAGTCCCATTAAACTTAACAACTTCAATCCTTGGGTGATTGTTCATTGTCTTAACAGATACAGTTTCTTCTGCCATTGAGATTTCACTGATTCTCTATATATGCGGAAGAACTACTAACTTGAAATAGATCTATTACCCAGATAAAAAATGTGATTTTTACCTGTCCCTTGAAACCCTAGATCGAGTTTCTCACCAGATCTACTCCACCCCGGATTCAACTAGCCCTCCTGGAGTTCTCCTGAGATAGACACACAATCTCCTCGAACACCCAATACCTCAGATCTGAGATCGACACACGATCTCCACCGGATCCGATCTCGAGTCCTTCGAATCCTCAGAAATCCCAAGTGCAAACCCGGAAGCTCTGATACCACTTGTTGTGCGCGCAATCAAATCACAACAACCAATCAATAGAGAATCCAAAGATCTCCAGCACAAAGAACAAACCCAATAGCCACACGAAGAACACACAGATCACAAAGACGAGATTTAACGAGGTTCGGCCTGAATGCCTACGTCCTCGGGGCAATCAATGGAGAGATTTATATTAGGAAGATGATTACAAAGGCTCTAAGTCTCTTTGAATGCAAGAGAACTCAGAGCTAATACTTTTTTGCAGAGATTTTTTTTCAACCCTAGAATCAACATTAGGGTTAAATATCTCATACAGCGGATCAGCAGATTTTACCCAAAACCGACTGTCGGTCGACCGGGACGGTCGACCGACCTCCTTATACCGGTCGACCGTGACGGTCGACCCAAGAAACCCGAGAGTGGGATCTTTGCAGAAAGCACATTCCGGTCGACCGGACCGGTCGACCCAGAAAACCCGAGAGTTGGGTTCCTGCAGTCAGGCATTGCGGTCGACCGGGCCGGTCGACCGCTCAAAACTCTGTGCATGTTGTGCACGTCGGTCGATGGCCCGGTCGACCGACCCTTCTGACTCCTGCTGCTGTCCCTTTGCCCCTTTGCCTTTCATCGTCGATTTCCTTGGCGATCTTCGACGGCACTTGGCACTCTTCTACAGCTGCTTGGCATGGCATCTCCTTTAATATCATCTCTCCTCCAACACACTTTTCATATGACCGTCTTTCATGGTTTTATATCAATTGAAAATTTGAATAATTAATAATAAGCTAAAAGTTTAGGGTGTTAAGTCTTGTTTTATGTTATTCAGTGTTACTTCTATCTAATATTTTAATTTGCTTTTGATCACTTAGGAAATGTATGTTAATTTGCTTATATTCAATGTACTTTATTTTTCCTTCTACATCTAAGCTGTTATGGGAACCAGCATAGCTAACAAGTCAGGAGAACAAAGTGCACTTGGTAAATGGTTAACTAATACAAAATCAAGTCTGCATCATCAATTTGATCAGTGATCTTAGCCTTGTTAACACAGTAAAACACCTTCTATCATAAAGATTATAAGAAGTTTTGATTCATATTGAAAATTCACAAGAAAACTCAAATTATTTCTTACCTTTCATAGATTCATACGTATAAGCATACCTGAGCATAATTGGGCGCAGGCCCGCACACACCCCCCCCCCAACACGTGTGCGCTTGCGCGCGCGCACACACACATATTTACATATATACACACATATATACATATATACATACAGACACAAACACACACCCCCATACATATATGTGTGTACACACACCCGCATATACTGTATATATGTATAGAGAAATGATTCTTTTGGGTCGGTTTTTAAACTAAGGGTTGTAGGAACTTTGCGGTTGGACACCTTATCGATATCTGCTCCATTCATATTGATCTATACATTTTAAATAGTTTATAAATGAAATTCAAGTGATTTGGAGATTTTTTACTCATGCATCATATGAAACCAAATTTTACGGTTGGAATAAAGTTTACTTTGGAACCACTTGTAGCATGGGTTAGAAGTCTCCAACTCACTTGATTTTTCATTCATAGATTATTTAAAGTGAGTAGATCAATATGAACGGAGCGGATCTTTCATAGGATATATCACCACAAAGTTCCTACAACCTTTGGTTTAAGAACCGAACCTAAAAGATTATATCTATATATACACACATACATATTTACTTACATATATGTATATATACATATGTATATATGGAGATAGACTTGTGTCATTCTGGAAGGATTCGAGACCGAATCCTTGCCACTCAAATACAACTCTACGACATTCGAATACAAGATCCATTTCTTTGAAGTTGATCTATATTATTTCAAGTATCTATAAAGCAAAAACCAAATATTTTAAATACTTCTTGGCCATGCATCAAGCGGGAGAAAAATAGACGGTCTAAATAGTGAGTTGGTTAGTTTAACAGTGTAGAACATTTGAAAGTTAAAACTTAACAAAAATTAGTTTGTAAGGGTTTTTAAATGTTTAGATCATGATCAAATGGCCGGATCGAGAATTTATATGTCTAAAAACATAGATCTAACCAACTCGCTACTTTCGGCCGTCCATTTTGCGCCGCTTGATGAATGAGCAAAAAATATATAAAATACTTGATTTTTGGTTTATAAATACTTGAAATAATATAGATCAACTTTAACGGAGTGGATCTTGTATTCGAATGTCGAATGATCATATTTGAGTGGGAAGCATTCGGGCTTGAATCGGAATGACACAAGTCTATCTCTTTATATAAATGTATACAAACATATGCGTGTCTATGCCTGTGTGTACATATGTATACATGTACATATGTGTGTGTATAAATATACATATATGTACAATACACACACATATGTATTCATATATGTACTATGTATATATACATATGTATATATACATATATACATACATGTGTGTACATATGTATACATGTACATATACGTGTGTATAAATATACATATATGTACATATATATACACACATATGAACACACACACATGTACACACACTAAGGTTCTAAATATCGGATATCGGGTCGTATCGGATTAGGGTTTTTCATATCAGATATCGGATATCGGGGGAGATATCAGGGATACGCATGCACATCGGGCGTCCATATCAGACATTATATATAATAAAATATTGATAATTAAAAGTTGATTTAGTGTCATAGATATCATCTACCTAACAAAAATAATATAATATGCATGAAAAGATAGTAAAAAATAATGTACATTTTCACATTCGTGTAATAAATAAGTTATTTCATATCGGGCGATATTTCGGGTGACTTATCGCCCGATATCGGGCGATTTATCGGCCAATATTTCAAATAATCGGCCTTTTTTTGCTGCAAACGATATAGCGAACGATTTTCCCATATCATATCGACAGCAGGTAAAAAAGGAGATATTGGATGATATCTCGGCCGACTCGGCTGATATTTAAAACAGGGACACATATGTAGGGGAGTTTTTTTTTTAACTATGAACTGGTCGCACATGACCAATTCGCAAACTGTAATATAGTTGTCAGATTAGAAGATGTGAGCTGAGGGTTGGGTGTTGACTTAGTTAACTCAATCTGGCCTTTGGGATCCAGGACAGAATACAAAGCAATTGAGCGTTCCTTTCTCTATGTTTGGTCCTCTCCGACAAGTTCTTCTTGCGTCTGGTTTTTTCTTTCTAAATTCAAATAAACCCCCCCCCCCCCAAAAAAAAAATATTTGCAACTTAATGCTTCTCTCCCTTTTAATTCTGTTCAACAGGATCACCCTCGCCAATGTCTTCTCCCGTTGATCTCCTATCTCAAATCGCCTATCACTTCATTCGAGAGGAATCACCCACCTGCTTCTGGTTATTCCTTTGCAACCCTAAATTTAAAATTTTTATTTTTGTATTAATGAGTTAAACTGAAAATCTATCCAAACCTAATTTTATTAAAAAATTCTTTTGTGGTTTTAATAATTTATTAAAAAACAATCATATGCTAAATTGAGAAGAAGAGCTTAAAAATAGGAAGAAACAAATTTCTCAACTTAGTGTGGCCAAAAGCTTGTCTTTATGTAAGTTCATATAACTTTGCTGTTGAAGATGTATATGACATATGTCACATACCTATGTATTCTTTTCATTTTCTTTTTTTGGTTCTAAACAGAAAATTAATTAAAAAGTAACACAATATTTTTCCATTAAAACTTTGTTCTTTGGGTGGTTTTCAATAATGTATTTTGATTTCCTATTAATTCATTTTTTGTTATTCTCTAATTTTTTAGAGTTATTATTATTATTATTTATTTGTATATTTATGAATAATTTATTTTCTTGTTAATTTTAATAGATATGGAAAGTCAAGAAGGGTGTTTGCAAGTTACTATGATTCTAGCATTGCGTCCCATGATTGTTTTGTGCCAAAAGTTGATGAAAATTTAGAACCACAATTAGTAATGGTTTTTAACACTCAAGAGGAAGCATAAAATTTTTAATCATGAATATGCTAACTTTGGAGGTTTTAGTGTTTGTAGGAGTTCGACAAAATTCAAGGATGAAAAATTAACCACCAAAGCTTATGGTTGTTCAAAAGAAGGGGAATCAAAGAGCTAGTCAAGGGAAGCTAGGTGATGCAGCACCATGAGAACAAATTGCAAGGGATTAATTCGTTTGAAATTGCATAAAAAAGGTGTTTGAAAGATGGATAAATTTGTGGAAACTCATAATCACCACTTTACTTCACTAAGAAGGCAACATTTGTTGCCGGAAAATCACAGTCTAAAAATATTGATGAAGCAATTTAGGGATGTAAACATACTAATAGCTTTCTTTGAAGACAGTAATTGAGGCTTTGAAAGGAATGGATGCATCAAAATCAGTTTTAGAAACTTTGTAAGGGAGGAGAGGTGAGGACATGATGCACAAATGTTGATTAATTACTTTACGTGGCAACAAGAGAATAATTCTTCATTTTATTCTCTTTATGAGGTTGATGATGAAAATAGATTGACTAATTGCTTTTGGGTTGAAAGAGCTAGAAAGACGAATAATGAACATTTTAGAGATGTGGTTTCTTTTTATGCAACTCATAATACAAACAAGTACGGTTTGGTATTTGTCCCCTTTTGTAGTAATAAATTATCATTGGTAAATAGATTTCTTTGGAAATGGTAGTTGAGGCTTTGAAACGAATAGATGCACCGAAATCAGTTTAGAAACTATGAAAGAGACTCAAGGAAGAAGAGGCGAGGACATGATACACAAATGTTGATTAATTACTTTGAGTGGCAACAAGAAAAAAATCCTTCATTTTATTCTCTTTATAAGGTTGATGATGAAAATATATTGACTCATTGCTTTTGGGTTGAAAGAGCTGGAAGGACAAATCATGAAAATTTTAGAGATGTGCTTTCCTTTGATGCAATACATAATACAAACAAGTACAATTTGGTATTTGTCCCTTTTTGTGGTATTAAAATATCATTGGCAATTAATTTTTTTAGGATGTAGTACATTCCAAATGAAGAGGCAAAATCTTTTGTATGGATATTTGACAGATGGTTGGAAGTAAGGGAATGAATACTTTTCTAAAAATGCATGTATTAAAGGACAAATTCAACTCATGAGTTTGCTGTTATTTTTGAGAGGGGACAAAGTGAAGAATAACTTAAAGATCATCCTACACTAGAGAGAAGACCAAAAATACATTATAGCTGATGGAGAGGCAAATGTCTGAAGTGTGCACGACAGATATTTTCTCCATAATTCAAGAGGAGCTTCAAGCTAGCTTGTTTTATAATATTGTTTTGGCGAAAGATGATGAGTGAATCCATTTATCATGTGAATTATTATGGAAATGCTAATAATAAGAAAGTCATTAGCTATTGTAAATTGAGTCAATTGGCAAGTTGATCATGCTTAATGGTAGAATCAAGGGCATCCTTATGTAGGCATCTCTTGACATTTCTTAAATACAGTATCATGGTGAATTTCTAAAGCAATATTTATGTGAAACATGTTCTTGTGCGAAAATCAATAATAATATTCAGTTTCACGCTTCACCAACATGAAACGATCGTTGGTAAGAAAGAAAGTAAAAATACAACTCTTGTTTAGTCTTCACTTGAACCAAATGGATGATGTTGTTGCACGCTTCTATCCCCGTTAGTACACGCCCCATGTCTTCGGAGACTTCAATGAGATGTCCGCATCATTCTCTCCGGGTTGAAAAGAACTCGGCTCCTTCGAGTTAAAAGTTGAAGAATTTTCATACTGCTCTAATATATCGGGGTCGATCTGTTGAAGTTCAATTCGATCTACCCACATATCATCATTAGATGACTTTTTTCCCATCGAACCAAATATCCAGTTCCACCATCATTAATGGTGATAATTTCATCATCTAAAATGTTATCGACTTAATGTGTTGTATTGGGTAAAATATTTAGAAGTGGTGAAAGGAAGGGTCTCTCAAAAATAGGCATATAGGATGGCTATCGTCTAATAAATAGCTAAGATTAAAATCAAGGCCTTTATAATCTATTAGATCTTCAATATTGAGAGTAGAACTAATACCAAAAGATTTGGACAAATCTATAACATAAGCATTGTCACCTGTTTCTTTAAAAATTGGAATGGACCATTAATACAAGCATGTAAATCATCACCAACATTAAAAGTTTTAAATCATTTCCTAACATCAATTCGTAACTTATAGTTGGCGTTATTTTGAGTTATCTTATCACTGATCTTCTTGTGTAATTTATGCGCGTGAAGTGATGCAAGTGATGATGCAGACTCGGAGACTCTATAATATTTAGCTAGACCATACACCATCTCATGCAGATCCTTAGACTCCTATTGACGACTTTGGTTTGACCATTGTTCTGAGGTTAGAAAGCAGTCTTCCATTCATCACCAAAATGAATGTGGATTTGGTGATAACCATATTTCAAATTGATCTTTGAGAAGATTATGACATTGGACATCATATCTAGCAATATCATCTAATCTTGAGATGGAGAAACGATACTTGATTGTTATCTTGTTGATCATACGGCTATCAACGTACATGCGTCAAGATTCATCTTTCTTTGGCGTCAGCAATGTGGGGACCGCAAAGGACTCATGCTTGAAACCCTTTTCTACCAATTCATCGACTTGCCTTTGAGCTCAACATGTTCTGTAGGGTTCATTCGGTAATGTGGCAAGTTTGGCAGATTTGATCCGAGAACTAGATCGATAATGTGTTGGATGTCATGCACCGGTAGTATTTTGTTTGGCATGTCTTTCAGAAAGATACCACTAAACTCCTTAATCACGAGGGAAACTTCCTGATGGACGTGCCATCATTCTTTTTGACCACTTCTCTAGCAGCGAGGATTATGAATAGGGCATTGTTCTTCAATTTTAAATCAAGATATTTTGAACTAATTAAATTAACTCATTTTTTCTACTTTGGTGCAATACGTTTCTGATCAGGTTTTCCAGGTTTAGGTCGGAGGGGTGGTAGTTTGATCTTCTTATCTTTGTGTTCAAATCGACACATGTTTGATCGACTGTGGATGGTAACATCTTTGTCGAAAAGCCATGGTCGTCTTAGGATTACTTGACCTACATCCATGTGAAAAACACCTAGAGAGGGGGGGTGAATAGGTGTTAATGCTAATCTATAAACTAAATGCGCTAAATGCGGAAGCTTAAATAATTCTTGCAACACACTTAGTACAACACACAAGTGTAGCCGAATTCCCCGTGAAGGGCTCTGGACTAACTCCTCTTGATTCCCCTAGATACGGGTTGAGGTGCTATATGAAGCTCTTGTGGTTAAGTACAAGTGAGTCACACACACACGCAGGCCAAGCATATAATGATATAGCAATATGAAAGTAATGCAAGGCACAACACAAGTATGAATGATATGACAATATGAATGATGCAATACACAAAGTAAAGAGAGAGAGAGTTAGAGAGACAAGTGGATCAAACGCAAACACAAGGATATGTTCCGAGATTCGAGCCCCTAGCTCTACGTCCCCGCCTACACCACCGTGTAGGATTTCCAATCCATTATCTTGTCCACCGAGGACTCCCACCGAGGGAACCTTCACCGAGAAGGACTTGTTACAACAATAGGAGTACCGAACTCCTCTCTCAAACACCACCTCACAACCGAGGGGTTAGGCCCGTAGCCAAATACAACAACCAACACCTCTACCGAAGAGGGTTACAAACTCCAAGCTCCACCTCACACAAGAGGGAGCAAACAACCAATCTCCACCTCTACCAAAGAGGGAGCAAACCAACAACCTCATCAACCTCACCAAGAGGGATATAAACAATCAATGAGGGTTTACAACTAGTGGTATGTTTCAACCACAAACAACTCCTCTTTTTCCCACAAACAAATGATCCTATAGAATAGGATAGGTGATAGCTCAAGTGTGGAAAAATAAAGTGTTTTGGAAATTAAATGACAAAGGAAAACTACTTGGGAAATCTCTTGTAAATGATAGAAATGAAATTCCAAATCAATATCCCAAAAACCTAGTTTTCTTTGATTTTTCAAAACCCTTGAAAACAATAAAGATGAAATCTTTTTTATCTTAAAACTCTTTTAAAAAACTTCTTTTTAAAACTAGAGAGTGAGGAAATATTAGCTCTGAAAATCTTGGCCAAAATCCCAAAGGAATGGGGTTTATATAGGCCCAACAGAAAACTAGCCGTTAGGCTGAGCTGTCAGCCTAACAGGCTTGAGGTCGACCGACCCGGTCGACCACCAACGGTCAGAAATATGACCGTTGGGCAATCTCGGTCGACCGCCCAGATACAGAGAGCAAACTCTCGGTTCCGGTCGACCGTGTCGGCCGACCGCCCAGATACAGAGAGCAAGGCTCTCTGGTCCGGTCGACCGCTCGGTCGACCGGCCCACTGTGCTATCAGACGTGCACAAGTTTGTGCACGTCGGTCGACCGCCCGGTCGACCGGCAAGGTCTGTCAGCACAGTTCTGGGTCAGAAAACATGTTTAAAAATACTTTTATCTTTTCTAAAAATTACCAAAAATAGTTTTATCATTTTGCATTGATATATAAACATGTGATAAAAAAGTTTAGCTCAAATATCAATCAATATGAACTATTTTTGTGTCTTATCATTTTTACCAAAAACCAAAACTTGTATTTTATCAAATATTGATTTTCCAATACATGAATAGGTATGTCAAAATAAGTTTGTATAAGAAGTTTAAGCATGCATGTATAGAAAGAATACATCAACTACACATATAAATCATTAAACTTGTTTTGATCAAACTATTCATGAAAACTAAATCCAAAACATGAAATGTGTGTGTATTGTGCACTTGAGCATATCAACTATACTAAGCTTTACAATATGGATCTAAACACACTAACTAAACTAGGATACCTAAGTCTTCTTGACGATCTTCCATCTTCAAGTCGACTTGCTCCCAAACCGTAATCCACCGAGTGCAAATGAATGATCTTTAAGCTTTGACACCGGAATCACTATGAAAAGCTTCTAAACTCCTTGTTGAAGCTAATCACCCACTAATATCTTGCTAACTGATCTGAAACTTAAAATCACAAGAATATTAGTAAACATAACTACATGAGTTAATCATCATCAAAACTAGAGTGGAAGGCCTTTAGGCCAACAATCTCCCCCTTTTGATGATGACAAAACTCATGGAGTTATATATGCATGGATTAAAGTTAAGCTTCAAAGAAGCTCCCCCATAACTCATGCATAAACAAATAAACATATATGTGCAATGAATATGCAACATGAAACATGCATAGATATGCATAAACAATAAAAGGGATTTGCATCTAGAACCTTTTAATCTTTTTAATAAAAACTTAAAACATGCATAGCAAGAGTATGCATATATAAAACAAAACTCAAATTCTTCTCCCCCTTTTGTCAATCATCAACAAAGGGGTAAAAAACACAAAAGAAAAATTTTTCTCCCTCTTTTTGTCAAAAACAAAAAAATTAAGGGGTAAAAAAGACAAAAACAAAACATAAAGAAATTCTTCTCCCCCTTTTTGTGTGAAACAAAGAAACTAGGAAAGGGGTGAATAACAAATCATAAAATGTACACCCAATTTAGATATCAAATGAAACATATGTGATAATGAAAAGCATCTTGATACCAATAGAAAGTGAACATAAACCAATCAATAAATGGTATATGCGGTATACATTCATGAAGAGGAAGACGCTAAGTTAACTTCCCTACACATATGCATTACATGAAGAAGGGATGTTAAGCTCTAATTCACATAACACATATTATGTAATGCATAAGGAGAGATGTGAAGCTCCCCCTATACACGTGTATCACATAAAGAAGAGTTGTCAAACTCCTTAATACAAGATACACTCATCATGAATATATATGTAGAAGAGATGTTAAGCTCTCCTTGCATATAGGCAATACAAATTAAAACTTTGAATATTTTCTTTTTAAAAAGTTTTATTCTTGATATCAATTATGAAAACAATGATCAAATTTATTGATACCAATTTAAAACATTCAATTAAACATCTTGATATCAAAAGATAATATTTTATATTTAAGCATGTGATATCCACTTGAATCTTTATTTTCTATCATAAAGCTAGGGAGTTGAAATACAAATATCAATTGAAATACAAGATCAAATTTTTCTCCCCCTTTATGAAAAACAAACTAAAACAATGCGTAGGCTTGATACCAATTTAAAAATAATCAATTGAAATAGGATAATCATTAAGGTTTTCAAGCTTAGCATAAACAAATTTTGTGCTCTAAGATATAGAAATATAGTAGGCACAAATAAAACATATATGTATGAAAAAAAATAGATACTAATTGACATTGATACCATTGGATAGAAAGCATACATACATACAAACATATGAGTATACAAATAAGATCAAAATTGATACCTATTGAAAGAGTTCAATGATACCAATTAAAATAACAAAGTAAGCATGGTATAACTCATATCACTACGAAGAATACGAACTAGTTAAAATGGAAAGTTTTGTTAACTAGTACGAAATCCTTCAAGCAAGGAATAAAGATAAATAATTTTTCATAAAATATGAAATTCACAAAATAGCTAACACTCATAATCAATTAAGCATGTATATGACTCATGAAACAAAACATGAGCAACCAATAAATGTGAGTGTACAAATAAAATGTGAGGATCATAATAATGAAAAATATTTCATTAAGTTCATTTAAATTCCTTGAAAACATGGAAATATGAAAATCATCAAAACTTATTTAATCTTCAAGGCATATATATGTCAAATACAAACTAAAGTATACATACATATCCAAACACAACGAGTCCGCAAAAAAATATATGTATGAAGGCACGTGGCTCAAAAAGAATGTATATGCATAATAATAGTTTGGACAAGATGGACATATACATGAAGTTTAAACATAAACACATGAAAACATGAAAAGCTAAATTTTCATTAAAACAACCTTTCATTTCAAGGTATATGTATGATTCGTCAACACAATAAGTATACATACATATCCCTAAACACAATTGAGTCCATATATATATATTTGCATGAAAGGCAAATGACTCAAGGGGTATACATGTATAACTTAAAGTTTGGCAAAATAAACATATACATGAAATGAAAACTCATATACATAAAACAAATCCAAAAATAGGAATACAAGTTTAAAATGTATGGATCATCAAAACTAGACTATACTAGCACATCTAATGGGAACAAATAAGCAATCAAGCCCAAACATATATAGATTTATTTGTGGCCCACTATATGTACAAGTATAAATCCTAGTTTTAATGAAAACTAACATCTAAACATATATTCAAAACATGAAACATCAAAGACAAGATAAAAATCATCATGAAAAACCTAAACATGATTACTATGTAAATTCACATGTTATTAGATTCATGATGTACATGATAGCAAATCAAATGTGAGAACACAAAATAATAATCCATATTAAACATGGGTGTCTCAAAAAGGTATTCATGCATATCAAGGAACTAGTAAACATGGCATTTACATACTAATCACTAAACAATAAAACATGCTAATAATGAATGAAATGGAAAGCATGTAAATAAAAATACGGAGTTAGGAATCGTTACCAAAACCTAGAAGGCAACTTTCCTTGTCTCCAAAACATGGTGGTCCTCTCCACCAAACTTCCCTTGAAAGTGATGCATCCAATTGATTTCCATGAAGCTTGGAACGCATCCACTCCAAGGTACGGCTACTCTCACGTCATGTGAGAGCCCACACCTACATCATAAATAGGAGGGGTGGTCTTTGGTACCCATATCTTATTGGGTCCATGGGGGTTAGTCCCTTCTCTAACCCAAACAAATTTCTTTGCTAAATTTGAGACACGTAATCTATCATAGCAAAATTTAGCAAGGTGGCCCTTACGTCCACAATGTGTACAAGTGTACACATGAGCATACATGGTGTGATGGTGTCCGTGAGGAGCATGTGTATGCCGTGGAGGGTGTGCATGCATAATAGATGGAACTTGTTTCTTTCGAAACAAAGTTTCCAAGCGTGAGTGGTTCATGGCACATTGGCTCATAGTGGAGCCCAAACAATTCATTTTCTTCTTAATTAAATTTATATCATTTTCAATCAAAGAAGAAGTGGAGCATGCAATAGGTGAAGTGTGTGAGACTACCCTAGCATGGCAAACATGTGCATCAATCTTATTTTGTAAAGCAACATTTTTTCTTTAAACATGCATCTAAATCATTTGAAATAGAAATAATTTTATTTTTCAAATCAACATTCTCTTTTAAAACAAACTCAACCTTTGAAGTCAAGTTTTCATTTTTCTTTAAAATAGCATGGCAATCATTTTTAGATTTTAAAACTTCATTTTCTTTTAATGCAAGTTCAAGTTGAGATTTTAATGAATCCCTATCATTAGAAATCTCCTCTTTCTCTTGCAAAATATTGTTAAGTCTAGAATGCAAACTTTTATTTTCTTTTTTAATTTCTAGACTTTTCTTTTTAAAAATTTTATATTTTTCAATTAATTTTTCACACACAATGGAAAGTTCTTCATTCAAAGCATGGGCATCAAAATGATCATCACATGAAGAACTAGCATCAAAACTATCACTATCTAGTTGAGTTTCCGATTGTACCTCAAGGGAGTCATTCCCTTGGACCATGAAGCATTGTGGATCGGATTCTCCACTAGATTCCTCCGGTTGGATTTGTACTTGAAGCTCGGAGGTGGTGGTTGTTGACAATTTGTTCCACACTACAAAAGCGGAATCAATGTTAGAAACAAACATAAGATAATCTTTAGAAAGCGTGCTTCTAATGGCCTCAAGGGCTTGTGCATTAGCCCCTATATGAATGCGGTCACCAAGATAACATCTCTTGGTAGCGGCAAGAAAAACATGCAATCCTAGGGTCTTTAGGTACATGGACATCCTATACTTCCAAACAATAATGTTGGAAGGATCAAAACTAGGTGGGATCATGAAGTCCATGAAAAACTATATGAGTGTGCAAACAAGCAAATGCAAATGATAGATTAGCAAGCAAAGGATCTAACTCCTAGGATGTTAAGCCTAAGTATCAGGAGCGTAGGCTCTACTACCAATTGAAAAACACCTAAAGGGGGGTGAATAGGTGTTAATGCTAATCTATAAACTAAATGCGCTAAATGCGAAAGCTTAAACAATTCTTGCAACACACTTAGTACAACACACAAGTGTAGCCGAATTCCCCGTGAAGGGCTCTGGACTAACTCCTCTTGATTCCCCTAGATATGGGTTGAGGTGCTATATGAAACTCTTGTGGTTAAGTACAAGTGAGTCACACACACGCAAGCCAAGCATATAATGATATAGCAATATGAAAGTAATGCAAGGCACAACACAAGTATGAATGATATGACAATATGAATGATGCAATACACAAAGTAAAGAGAGAGAGTTAGAGAGACAAGTGGATCAAACGCAAACACAAGGATATGTTCCGAGGTTCGAGCCCCTAGCTCTACGTCCCCGCCTACACCACCGTGTAGGATTTCCAATTCACTATCTTGTCCACCGAGGACTCCCACCGAGGGAACCTTCACCGAAAAGGATTTGTTACAGCAATAGGAGTACCGAACTCCTCTCTCAAACACCACCTCACAACCGAGGGGTTAGGCCCGTAGCCAAATACAACAACCAACACCTCTACCGAAGAGGGTTACAAACTCCAAGCTCCACCTCACACAAGAGGGAGCAAACAACCAATCTCCACCTCTACTAAAGAGGGAGCAAACCAACAACCCAATCAACCTCACCAAGAGGGATACAAACAATCAATGAGGGTTTACAACTAGTGGTATGTTTCAACACAAACAACTCCTCTTTTTCCCACAAACAAATGATCTTATAGAATAGGATAGGTGATAGCTCAAGTGTGAAAAAACAAAGTGTTTTGGAAATCAAATGACAAAAGAAAACTACTTGGGAAATCTCTTGTAAATGATAGAAATGAAAATCCAAATCAATATCCCAAAAACCTAGTTTTCTTTGATTTTCCATAACCCTTGAAAACAATAAAGATGAAATCTTTTTTATCTTAAAACTCTTTAAAAAACTTCTTATTAAGACCAGAGAGTGAGGAAATATTAGCTCTGAAAATCTTGGCCAAAATCCCAAAGGAATGGGGTTTATATAGGCCCAACAGAAAACTAGCCGTTAGGCTGAGCTGTCAGCCTGACAGGCTTGCGGTCGACCGGCCCGGTCGACCACCAACGGTCAGAAATATGACCGTTGGGCAATCTCGGTCGATCGCCTGGTCGACCGCCCAGATACAGAGAGCAAACTCTCTGTTCCGGTCGACCGTGTCGGCCGACCGCCCAGATACAGAGAGCAAGGCTCTCTGGTCCGGTTGACCGCCCGGTCGACCGGCCCACTCTGCTATCAGACGTGCACAAGTTTGTGCACGTCGGTCGATCGCCCGGTCGACCGGCAAGGTCTGTCAGCACAGTTCTGGGTCAGAACTGGGTCAGAAAACATGTTTAAAAATACTTTTATCTTTTCTAAAATCACCAAAAATAGTTTTATCATTTTGCATTGATATATAAACATGTGATAAAAAATTTAGCTCAAATATCAATCAATATGTACTATTTTTGTGTCTTATCATTTTTACCAAAAACCAAAACTTGTATTTTATCAAACATTGATTTTCCAATACATGAATAGGTATGTCAAAATAAGTTTGTATAAGAAGTTTAAGCATGCATGTATAGAAAGAATACATCAACTACACATATAAATCATTAAACTTCTTTTGATCAAACTATTCATGAAAACCAAATCCAAAACATGAAATGTGTGTGTATTGTGCACTTGAGCATATCAACTATACTAAGCTTTACAATATGGATCTAAACACACTAACTAAACTAGGATACCTAAGTCTTCTTGACGATCTTCCATCTTCAAGTCGACTTGCTCCCAAACTGTGATCCACCGAGTGCAAATGAATGATCTTTAAGTTTTGGCACCGGAATCACTATGAAAAGCTTCTAAACTCTTTGTTGAAGCTAATCACCCACTAATATCTTGCTAACTGATCTGAAACTTAAAATCACAAGAATATTAGTAAACATAACTACATGAGTTAATCATCATCAAAACTAGAGTGGAAGGCCTTTGGGCCAACACCATGGTGACTATATTACACCATATATTGTCCTTGTAGAAATCGAATTCAATGGGAATAAGATATCGTTGTTTCATATCTAAGGCTATGGAGTTGATCCATGACACTATGATGATTGGGATAGGGTTTAGTCTTTAGTCCAACCTTTACAATTATCTTGAATGATGCTGCATTGATCCAACTTTTACCATCCAATCACTTTACAGTTTTTGTTTTCAGTTTTAGTGAGTGTATGAAAGATGACAGTTCTTCTCCAATCATTCTTTTCTGTAGGTTGTAAGAATGCACACCTAATGACACAAACAAATTAGTTGAAGGTGAGTGTCGAATATAGTTGAATTTAACATCATTATCTTCTTGATCGAAATAGGATCATCGTCTACTTCTTCATTTGGCTGATAGGCAATCTCTTCAAAACCAGATTCAAGATTTTCAGTGGGAGATTCACTAAGTATGGCGATTCTAACAGGGCTAGAACAATTAGCAGCAATGTGGTCATATTCTTCACACTTGTAGCATTTGGCCGCTGTTAATTTTGGAGAAATCCCGTTCGAGTGCTTTGCTCTGATTGTCTCGTTCACTGCTTTTGCTCTTGAAGTATATCTTACATGAAATGGGATGGACACTGGACTTACGAGGCTGTGAAGATGAGGAATGTCTAGACACCATTTTGAATCGTAACTTTTAGTGGTATAGTTTGACCTAAACATATCTAAATCTTAAACTAACACGTAGGCTTTCTCAAGTTCGGTAACTCATCGAGCTAACAATTCGGTTCGCAAGCCTTTTCTAAGTCCAAATCGAAATCGTGAAAGGATTTGGGCTTCGCCTTCAGTGTTTAGGCTAGTGCATCTAATGAAAAACTCATTAAATTTTGCAACGTACTCTTTGCATATTTGTTGCCTTTGGTGAATTAATGTCACTTGTCCAAGAGACGAGTATAAAAAGATGGTGGTACATACTTTATCTTTGAGTTCATCGTTCATAAGTTCCCATGTATCTGTCAGTCGTTGAAGTCTAGCCACTCGCATATTCTCTACGTTGGTCCAATATTGACTAGCTTGACCGGTAAGTTTTATCTCAACAAACTTAATTTTCCTAGGTTCGGAGAGAGGGTAACAAGTGAAGTGCTTATTTACACTTCGAAGCCAATCTGGGAAGAGTTGGGGATCTAAACGTCCATCAAAGGTGGGCATATCTTACTTAATACTTTTAAGAAATTATTCATCAGAATTAGGTGCATTATTTAGATTGTTACAGATGTTTTACTATGGGACTTCTTCAGTTTTGGACCATGCTTGATCAATTTCTTAGTCTTTCTTGATTTTGGTGCAGGATTTGGGTAATGTCCTTAAGGGCCTGTTTGGTAATGGGTGGAAGTGAGGAAGTGGTTATAGTTCCCTTTGGAACTTAGGAATTGGTTAGTAAGTTTTTCGGTGTTTGAATGCTGTTGGGAAGTGTGATTTGAAAAATGTTTTGTCTTTTCTAGTGTTTGGATGGTAATATGAAAGTGGAAGTGGAAAAGTTGACTACAAAGTTGATCGCAAAATATTATTAAAATAAAAATTAATTAAGAAAATAAAAAATGAACTGTAATTAAAATGCAAGTGAGATTTACATGATTAAAAAATTAACTCTTTTGTGCTACAACTTATTAAAATGAGATTTACATGACCACAAAATTAACTGTAGCACTCTGGAAGAGGAGAAATTGTTGTGTAAAAGAGAAAAGGAAAAGGAAAAGGAATTTTTTATTTTTCTTTTCCGGTATTTGGATAGATAGGGAAGTGAGCAATTATATTTCCCTATTTCCTTACTTCCGCTCACTTCCTTGCAACCAAACACCCCTAGAAGTTGAGCCTGTAAATTGGCGAACGTCGCGACAACTTGTTGGGTATCTATAGGGGTGGAGTGGGATTCACTAGACTCTCCTAGCAAATAAAGAATACCTCAGCGGGTTGGCATGTAATGCATGAATCCTAAATATAATATGCAAATAAAGCTAATTAGTTTTTACTTTATTTTGTTGGTATTTTAATATTGTTGGATTAATGAAAACCTAATGATGAGGACATGGCATCAACGCACTCGAAGAGGAGATTCGTTTCGTGTATCAGCTCGTTTCGTGTATCAGCGCAGGAGGCGTCGAACTGTTTCTATTTGGATTTAGTTAGAGTCTGTATTTTTTTTTTGTATTATTCATCTTATTTATTTTCAGTGTTTTAGTATCACATCGGTTGTGTGGAGAAACTCCAGTTTTTATAAGCCTATTTAATTGGCTTTGATTGAAATAAATAAACAATGCACTCTTGATGATAAAATTTGTTGAATTTTCATTATGAAAAATTTAATTGTGATTTGGAGTGTGAAACCCCTTTTCAAATAGTAAGAGTGTGAAATTCTATCCTCTTTATCCCTTGTCCCCTTATTCAAAATCTCATCCAATTACAAGTTTTATGGCCTATTCACAAAGTCCCTATTAGCTGCAAATTAAACCCATTACAAAACATTCCAGGCTCCAAATAAATCCCACTACCCTTCCCGTTGCATGCGCCATCAGCCACCAGCAGGTTGCAACGCTTCTCCACCGCAAGCACAGGCCTTCAAGCGTCCACCAACCATCTCCAATTTAAGGTATGCCAATCCCAATCCCCTTCTCTGTAAATTCTATCACAAAACACAATTACAGTCACCCCACCCAAATACCAATTATTCTTGCAAATCCCTATCCAATTACACAACAATTAACAAAAGATATTCCCTTATCCAAGGCGTGAACACAGAGGAGTTCCTCCCCCAAAATCCTGTGCCGCCCCAACCTTTTCTCTCCTCCTCTCTTCTGTTCCTTGAAAACAGATCCACCAGAGAAAAAAAAAGAAGAAAAAAAAGGAAAATCAATACAAAGCCATAGCTTTGAAGTTCAGCAGCCAATCAAATTTCTCTCCCCGTAAACAACTACCAACACAAAGCCTCCCTTCATCCTCCCTGCGTGAGCAAACAAAGCCCCAACAACCACCTGTGCTTGCCAGGACATCTCCTACAAACCTTCCTTCCTCCTCCCCCTTGCGTGAGTATATTATATTTTGTCAAAATCCATCTTGTCATATAATTAGTTTTACGTTTATTTCTACCTAAAGATTGTCGTTTGTAGTGAGACGTAAGTTTAATTTTATCATTAATTTCTGACATTACTCGCGTCCCGTTTCACATCACCTAATCTTACTAATCCAATCGACCAGGTTGGTGAAATAAATCAAGTGGGAGGTTTTTCGCCTTTCAACATTCTTTAATTAAATAATCACTTTGAAATGCCCTTTCTTAGATACCAATCGTATGGAAATTTCATGGAAAGAATTTATCCTTCAAGTTTTCAAAAATTACACTAATTTTTTTTTGAATAAGATCTAATCCTAAATGTAAGAAAGTAAATAAAAGTACCTAAGATGCAATTCCTACTTAACTATGCTCTGATACCAAATTAATGTGAAACGTGTTCGTGTGCGGAAAATCAATAATAATAATACTCAATTTAACGCTTCACCAATATGAAACGATCATTGGTAAGAAATGCTATAAAACTAACAATATTGATCTAGATGATTAAACATGCATATGTGTTTGGTCTATTACAAATTAAAAGAAACTAATTGATTCTATTTATATTATGCAGGTAAAAGATTCTACGAACAATAAAAAAGTTAACAGAATAAAAGACAACAGAATCACATAGCTCGCAATTTATTTGGACAACAATCAATTATTGATAATATCCCAGATAATGTAATATCAGACTTGTAAATAAAGAATCTTGGATTAAAATTGTATGTACTGAGATGAAGGGCTAATCGGCTCGCGCTCGAGCTCGGCGAGGATTCGCACGGAAGGTGGTTGGTTGACGGGGCATCGAGGCTGAGAACTTGAAGTCGGGCTGTTGTTGGATGATGATAATGAGTGCATGAGAGAGAGGAAAGAGGAAAGGAGAGCGGAAAGAAATTTGAGGGAGAGGAGAGAAGTTTGGGATTAAATTTTCTTTAGTTTCTTTATAGGAGGGGAAATACTATTAGGGATTCACTCTCCTAATAGTATTCTTTAGGGATTCACCCTCCTAAAGGCATTAGGGTTTTTCACTCCTAAAATGTTTTGGATTTTGGGGAATCCAAATCTCATTCAAATTAGAGAAAATTATAAAAGCTTTCAATTGTATGCATTGATTCAAAATATTACATATGGGCCTTTATTTATAGACAATACAAACTTGAGTTTCAACTCATAACCAATGTAGTACAAAAAACGAAAGCAACCTACAATAAACCAAAAATCTAAAATAAATCAGAATACGAGAAAATAAAAATACAACTCTTGTTTAGTCTTCACTCGAACCAAATAAATGTTGTTGTTGCGCGCTTCCGTCCTCGTGGTACACGCGCCATATCTTCGGAGTCTTTAACGAGATGTCTGCATCAAATATATTCTAAAAAGATAGAGTTGAGATGTGAAAAGAAAAAGCACTATGGATAAAAATGAGTGTCATTGAAGATGACAACAAAATGAATTTTGCTTCTCAATTTAGTGAGTTAACTTATCTAGCTAGTCAAGTTGTTATTCAAGGACTAACCTCAAATGATGCATATCAATTTGCAAGTAAAATTACACATGAAACTATAAAAATGCTTCTTCGTTTGATACTTAATGTTGGGGCACAAAGTCGAGAGCAATCCAAAGGAAATGGCAACGGAGTTGAGAGCGACTGGAAGGAAATGGTTAAAAAATGGAGCCAACCCCAACCCAAATTATTGCGCATGATCCTAGTCAAGCTAGAATGGAAGGAAGGCCCAAGGGAAATAGATTGAAGCCAATAAGAGAATTGCATAAACCTCGGTGTAGAAAATGAAACAGGTGCGGCCAATATGGAGTAAAATATGATAAAAGAAATTGCCCTCTTATATTTGATAGGTAATATATAATTTCTTTTGGAGTATGCTATATATTTTTTTAACCCAACCATCCTCACTACTTTGTTTATTTAAGGATTTTTTCCCTCTAAAATTCTAACTTTGTTGTTTCATACTCGCTAGTGGTTTTAAGGAAAGCCAAATCCTTAATATGTCAAATGGAACATCTTCATCTTCTGGAGATGGAAGCAATTAAATCTTCTAGTCCCTCAACTAATAACAAAATTAACATTATAAAAGCACAATTCCAAAGTTACAAAGTGGTTCAGGAAAAAGTGTTCAGAGTGAGCAACAAGTTTAAAATTCATGGAACCCCAAATTGAGCTCTTATCATCACTTCTACATACTCTTTTCTCATAACATAGTTTAATGGACTCAAGAAACCATCTATCCAGCCCATTATTAAAAAAAAAAAAAAATTAAAACGAGAGGAAAAAAATTAGAAATCGAATCCATAATGTAGCATCAACATGTAAGAACATGATCACAACTAAAGAGTACAACTGATTAATATAGGGAAACATTTGCATTACGATTTCTACCTAAAATTACAGAATAAGAGCAAGTACTCGATTAAATAAAACTACAGAAAAAAATTCAATTATAAGTAACCTTTACTTTTCTACATCAGTAAACTGGGTATCTACTGATCTTTTCCTTCAAAAACAAAAAATAAGAAAAAGAGTACACCTTTACCAAAGAAGTTCAAAAAAAGAAAATTCATTATCAAACACATGATTCAATCGCACGGCCTATTTGATTCTTTGCTTAACAAATATTCCATAAATTTAGTAAAGGAGGTGACAAGGGGGGGGGGGAAATCAGATCTAATAAACAAAAGGGGAAGAGGAAAAAAAAGAACATATCTAAAGTTTTTTTAATCATGACAATCATTCTATGATTTGGGCCTTCAATTTGAATCCATGAAGGTAGAAAGAGATGGAACTAAAATGGAGATACGGAGCAAAGAAATCGATGAAGAAGCTATTGATATATGAGAAGAAAATCAGCTGAGGTCAGGGGGAGATCGAAGATTTAGCTTTTTTCTCTTATTCAAAGCGAAACAGGCTGAAGAGAAGAGATCAAGGGAGGATGCAAGATCTGTTTGTTGAAGGGGAGAACACCTTGTGTTCCTTTCCTTTCTCCTTAATTCTCTCTCCATTTTGATAGCCCTCTCCCAAGATGTGTAACCAAACCCAAGTTAACTAAATCGATTCCCAGCCATCAGCTCCCCTAATTCAACGACTATGGTTATTGTTCGTGAATTGGTCATGTGCGGTTCGCAAAAAAAAAAAAAACTCCTATGCGTGTGGGTGGGTGGGTGAGGCTTTAATACTTCTAGGACATAACTTAGTTGCGCTTACCTACAAAAATACATATTTTATAAAAACTTTAGATGATCCATCATGTTAATCTTGGTCTACATATTCTGAAAGCTCTATCATGCATTTTGAAAATTACTTACCCATGCTTTAAGTGGAGACAAGATGAATGATTTTCTGACAATTAGAATTTCATTTATTTTATAATCATTGGATGTATTAAGTGATTGTAAATCCATCAGAACATATGATCTTTTTGTTTATAAACCGTTTAAAATATTTAGGTCAAGTTGAGTACAGTGGGTCACCTATTTTTTCTTGAATATCACACACTTTTATAGGTGGGCATAACTAGCTTAGTTTTGTCCTAGGAGTATTAAAGCCTCTTTATATGTGTGTGTGAGGTTTGTTGCCTATAACAAACTTAAGGTTTGTTCTAACTTCCTAGATACATATGTACGTGTGATCTATGTTTGTATATACACATATGGGTAAGGTTTAATTATTTATGAGGAAGTAGGAAAAGACTTGATTGCTCCTATCTACCAATAAGATATTGGGCCACCGATGGGCGATTCATACTCTTATATCTATAAATCATGAAGTATTTGTGACTGTGTGGTGTGTGTAGTATCGTATTTGTGGACACTGTATGTTACTTTGAGCTATACACAATGTAAAGGGGATATAATAAAGAAAAATTATGAAAAATTATGCAAGTATTACTCGAATGCATTTAGTCGGGTAATTTAAAAAAAACTGCAAGTATTACTTTTGTGGTGTACATACATATACACTTGACGATGCACCCATGTCTAGACACTCAGACTTCTTTGAACACTTCTAAAATGTTGTTAGTAGATACTATAATTTTTTAGTTTAGGATACTTGGTTGTAACTTCATATACGCGCGTCTTACATTTCTCATACACTTCTTAGTTCTTTTTTTCCGTTACACGTTTGATATATTTATTTAGCTTCATGTATAGATCAAAGATCATAGTAGAAAAATATGTCAAAATTTTTTTTTGCATGAAGTTATGATAATTAGGTATCTTTTGATATAAAGAGTGTAATACATTGAGCTACTCTATACAAAGTTTAAGAGCATATGTTATGTATGTATGCATTCATGTATATATGCACTTTCTTTTATCATTTGTACATATTCTCTATATATTCTAGTGACATATTTCCGTGTCCCTGTGTCCTATTTTTTAAGAAATTGCTGTGTCGCGTTTTCTTATCGTACCCATGTCCGTGTCCATGTTTCTTGCCTTGAAGACATCAAATGAATGATTATGTCTCGATGACTGCAAATAAGTATCGTAAAGAAAAGATAAATACTCGAGTAATATACAATGAAATAAATCATGGAGTTCATTTGTCATTGCAATTCTTTCTTTAGTTCTTGGGCTTGTCATTCCAGTGGTCCAGATTGGGAAGCTTCCCTGAAAGGAACATGGGAACTGGATCTCAATGCGAGCGTGCATGTTTTTTGAATCCTCTATGACATGCTTCGAATGGTCCCTTCTTTTACACATGGTACATTAGATGAATGGGTTCAAAATCTACAAACCATATAGTTTTCTATCAGTATACATCTTATTATCTATGGACTAACATTAACGGCATGGATCACCCATTGGAGTCTACCATACAATTTGCTGGGCAGAATCAAAATTTAAGTTTGCTTTTATGAATAAATTGTGTGTGTGAATGTGCGCATGCTATATCAATATATGTATTCATGGAGGCATGTTTACATAATTATAATTTATTATACACCTGAGTCCATTGTCTAACAAATTTGATTAGACACTTACATGATACTTCCTAAAAAGTTTATTTATAAATTTTTAACTGTTGCCTCGGTTGGCTAGATTCTCTTGAGAAAATAGTGCATATGTTTTATTAATTGTGAAATTGTCACATTTTTTCCAATGAATCTTAAAAAAAATTTACCTCGAGAATTTGTAGAAGAAAATTAAAGTAACCAAAGATTGGTGGTTAGAATATTTCTGTGTATTCTTTGGGATTGAGACTATTATATCGGATATGTAGCTACTAATTTTATATTAGAGATGTGCCCTAATGGTGTTGAATGGAAAAGAGCTATGTTGCACATACACGTCACACTAACATGAAAACGACATGCCAACACTAGACAATCTCATAAAAATATAATGACACATGTCCGATACGTGTCCGATACAACACGACTTCATGATAGGAGTGTCCGTACTACATATGTTAAAGAGTTTATGTTATAGGCATTGAAGATTTGAAATTAAGCCTTTGTTTTTGTTGTTATATAATGATTTCTAGTGATTTATTAGTAGTACGAATATGCTGTCAGCCATATGCCTCTGTAGCGTGCATAATCCCATTGGCATATGTTTGAGAATGCAACTACATTTCTTCCCGTTGCAGTATTTTCTTTCATATGCTAAACTACATTCTCTTTACATCATAAGAAAATATATTGATGTGCTTTCAACTCTCATACCCCAAGTGTGTTTGACAATAATTTTGTTAGTTGAGATGGATAATAAGGTAATTGGGTTATTGGGTTTACAATGCCCATAACCCAATACTCTTTTGTAATGTATATATATTGGGATGAGGTCTCTTTAATAAAGAAAGTATTTTAGGGTTCTGTTTCTCAACATGGTATCAGAGCCATCCCTCTTCCATCATCATTTTCTTAAAAAAACTCTACCCACCACCAAAACCCTAACCGCCACAAAAACCTAACCCTAACCACCAACTATTTAGTTCATTTCTTGTTCTTATCTTTCTTTTCTTTTCTTTTAGATCTAATGTGATCTTGAACCTAGATCTAAAAAAAATTACTGTTCATCCAAAAACAAAAAAAATGCCTCTTTTGTGCCTTCTTCAAGTTTCAAACCCTAGCTGTCATCTAATGTCTTTCGCCATAAACTTTTATTGCTGTTGAATCATCAGATGTGTTGTATGCTACTTTTATTGTTACTACCAATCTCTAATGTTGCCGATCAATTCTATATCTACCGTGGGTATATATTACTATTGAGTTTTAGAATCTCTTAAAACCTTTCCTACTAAGTTTGAGGATCTCTCAAAATCTCTCCTTCTATTGAGTTTAAGCAACTCTAAAATCCTATTGATATTCAAGGCGGTGATGAATATTAACTTTTTGTACGAAAGTTTGGTTTGATTGGCAACGTTGACATCAAAGATTCAATAGTGTGGCATAAGATTATCAATTTTATTGTTTTTTAGTTGTTTGTTTAGGAAAATTTGTTTAGAAGATGTTTTACTAGTCTTTGTAATAAGTTGGGCATGATTGACATCTATGCTCCAGTTTGAGGGAGAGTGTTAGTTTAGATGGATAATAAGGTAATTGGGTTATTGGGTTCACAATACCCATAACCTAACACTCTTTTGTAATATGTATATATTGAGATGAGATCTCTCTAATAAAGAAAGTATTCTAGGGTTTTGTTTCTCAACAAATTTCAATGAACTTAATTGTTAATCATACCTAGCATTTTTAAGGGAGGAAAACACTATAGCTAAGTATGCTCAAGTATTTCTAGGACAGGTAACACTTTGGAAATCCTCACTGTGGTTGGAACATCAACATTTGTACTTGGTTTATTAAAACTTTTTCATTGGGAGCAACATTATCAACTCAGAAACTAAGTTTTTAACTAATCAAGTTCACTTTAATAATTCTTGTATTCCCTTGTTTAGAAGCTTATCTTCTCTTTTCTCTGAGTTCTTTTTTTTATGTCATGTGATTATTGAATTATAAAATTGGCAGACATTGTAGAGAAAAATAGAAAACCTTAAAAGATCATCATTTTAGATAAAAGAGAGTTACAAGATATAGAAGACAAGGTGGGTAAATAGACAAATATGGATAATAACTCAATAACCCAAATACTAATAACTTAACACTCTCCTCAAGCTGGAGCATAAACATCTAACGTGCCCAGCTTGTTATAAAGATTAGAATACACCTGATGTGAGGCAGATTTGGTAAGTAAATCAGCTAACTGTTTCAAAGATGGTGTGAACTGAAACATAACCACCTTCTTGGTCCAAACATCTCTGGCAAAGTGATAGTCAATCTCAATATATTTGGTACTTTCATGAAATATTAGATTTTGTGCAATATAGATGGCAGACTGATTATCACAATGCATAGGCATTGGTCCAGGCTGTCTAAAACAAACCTCCATCAGTAAATTTTTTAACCACACCATCTTGCATGTTGTTTGAGTCATAGCTTTATACTTAGCTTCAACACTAGAGCGAGACACATCTTACTTCTTAGTCCTTCAAGTCACTAGATTTTCTCAAACAAAAGTACAATAGCCAGTAGTATACTTTTTATCCTCTCGATCACCAACATATCCTGAATCAGAGCATCCAAAAATGTGTACATGTTCATGTTTTTTATACACCAACCCTTTTCCTGAACAACTTTTGATGTAAGCTGGAACACTCATCACAGTTAACCAATGGGTCTCTCTGACTGATGCATAGTGTAAAGGATATATCTGGCCTAGTCACCATAAGATAGATCAGTTTCCCAATCAATCTCCTATATCTTCCTAGATCATCAAGTATATGACTGTCATCAAACCATAAATTCACATTGGCTTCCATTGGTGTATTAGCAGGCTTGCATCCCAAAAATTCTGTTTCTTTATAAAGTCCAGAGCATGTTTTTATTGAGAAAGTACACTGTTTCTAATGTGTCACTTCAATTCTCAGAAAGTATTTTGGACGTTCCATGTCCTTAGTCACAAAATGACTTTGAGATACATCTTATTCTCCACTATTCCAGCTGAGTCACTATCAGTCGGCAAAATGTCATCAACATAAACAACCAAAAATACAATGCCAGACCTTATGCGTCGAATGAAGACAGAGTGATCTGAATGACATCGACGAAAGCCAATACCACAAATGGTAAGATTGAACTTCTAAAATCACTCCTTTGGACCCTGCTTGAGTCCATATATAGCCTTCTTTAGACGATAAACTTTAGTCTCCCCATGAGCAACATAACCTAAAGGTTACTCCATATAAACTTCCTTCTGAAGATTCCCATATAAGAAGGCATTCTTGACATCCATCGGAACAATAGCTATGACAAGTTAACAACAATAGAGAATAGAATTCTGATAGAGTTCATCTTGGCAACTGGCGAGAACGTCTCAAAATAGTCGATGTCTTATGTCTGAGTATAACCCTTGGAAACGAGCCTGACGCTATATCTATATACAGATCCATCTGGGGTACTTTAAAGTAAAGATCCAACGACAACCAACAACCACCCCATCTGTTGGTACTGAAATCAACTCTCAAGTTCCTCTAAAAGTAAGAGCGTCCATCTCCTCATTCATATCCTATTTCCAGGCAGGTACCAATAAAGCCTTTATATAAGATCTGGGTATAGACTCAGAAGACAAAAGAGAGCAAATTGGTGAAAATGGGGTTTAGATGATCATAAGAGACAAAATTCAAAATAGGGTGATCAGTGCAAGATTATTTGCCTTTTCAAAGAGCAATAGAAGTATCAAGATCAGAGGGAGAAGCTGATGGTAGAGGAGGAGGACCGTCTACTGGAGAGAGATTAGTCAGAATTGGTTTGAAGGTAAGAATCTTTGAAGACGAGTGTAGACGTATCTGAAATCCCGAACTGATTTTGATGCAAGTAGATTTGTAGTTTTTGTTGGCGGCACTGGCGAAGCAACAGTAGAAGTGTAAGAAATAGCACAGACCGTGAAAGAGGAACAATCTCAGATATGCTGGCAGGAACCTATGTAGAAAAATATGAAACCGACTCAAAGAATGTGACATCAGCAGATACCAAATACTTCATGGTGGAGGGATTATAGCATTGGTATCCTTTTTGTGTTATAGAATACCCAACGAGACACCCTTTATAGATCTAGGAGACAAGTCTTGAACAAAATAATTGCATCCAAAAACACGGGGAGTCACGGAGAAGGGGATTTTGTTAGTATAGGGACAAGAAATTCGAGATCTTTTATTGAGAATAGAAGAAGACATCCTATTAATTAGATAATAAGTTCTTAACACATCATCAGACAATAAATATTTCGGAGCACTCATATGGATCATTAAGGTTCAAACAACATATAGAATATGTCTATGTATTCTTTTAACAACTCCATTTTGTTGGAATGTATGAGAACAAGAAATCTGATGAATAATTTCATTTTTGAAACAAAATTTAGAGACATCTTTTTTTACATACTCCAAGACATTGTTAGTATGAAGCACACGAATGAAAGTAGAAAACTAGCTTTTTATTCTATTAAAAAAGGCTCAATTACACTGGACACTTCTGACCTCTTTTTTAGGAGATGCAACCACGTCATGTGAGAGAAGTCATCAACAAAGAGCAGAAAATATGTAAACCCTTAATAATAGAGGGCACACGACTAGGACCCCAAACATCAGAGTGAACCAACTCAAAAACAGAACTACTACGACTATTGACTTGACTCTGAAAGGTAGCACAATGATGCTTACCTAACTCACAAGACTCACAACCTAAAAAAGAGATAGATGACTCAACAGGAATAACAGACCGCATTTTCTGTACTGAAGGATGACCCAAGCGCTAGTGCCACAGTGAAACCGGATCAGACTGACCTACTAAGCCTGTAGGGGTCACTCGATCGTTCAAATAGTATATGCCTCTTCGCTCATACCCCGAACTAATTCTTCTCCCAGTCGACAGGTCCTGAAACACACAATGAGAAGGTAAAATGTTATTTTGCAGTTATTTTGTTCAGTAAGTTGATAGACAAGAGACTAATAAGAAATCGTAGAACATAAAGGACATTAGTAAGAGTTAAAGATGGAGTAGCCTGAATTACCCCGTTGCCTAATACAGGTAAATGTGTACCATCAACAATTTTAACCGAGGGGTAGGCAGGGGACATGTTTAAGAAAGCAAACTTATATGTAATACTTGTCATTTGAGATGAGGTTCCAGAGCCTAATATTCAAGACTTTTGAGGAGAGACAATATAGGCATGCATACCTGCAGCAGATACATGAATCGCTGAAAGATTGTTCTGAGAGAACTCTAATTGTCAAAGTCGATCATACTCCTCTTTTGTCAGTACAACAGTAGAAGATCCAGGAAAAGTGGAGAAAGTGGATGAATAGTCCTGAGGAGTGCTATGCGGAGCAGAAGAATTAGACTCAAATAGCTATGCCTACTTAGGTCGATCAAATTTCTCCAGCACTTCTCGAAGATGTGATTATCGCGTCAATAATGCTTGCATTGCCGGATCTTTTCTCAGAGGCACTCCTTTTGTCTCTATACGAGTCGCATCCACCTCCAACAAATCCATATCCTCGTCCTCCAAAATCGCAGTGACGACGACGACCTCTGCCACGTCCAGAAATCATAACAGATTGCTCAATGGATAGTGCAGAGAAAATATAGTAAATACTCACATAACTCTCGAGAAGGTAGCAGTTAACGTGGGAATATTATTTCCTCTCAGAATCTGATCCCGCACCTGGGATCATAGTGAAGGGCTCAAGCCAGATAGAAAATCTGGCACTTCACGATCCTGAGGATACCACCTCAGTATTTTCACATCAGTAACAACAGGTTGATGCATCTCTAACTCATTAACAAGATCTTTGAGTTCACCATAGAACTCAGGCACAAATTTATCTCCTTGTTTAAGCTCACACATGCGCTCATAGATCTCAAACACCCTCAAGGGATTCTTCTCATTGTCATACATCACCTTCAGTGTATAGCACATGTCCTTAGCACTAGTCAAGAACATGACACTACTACTAATCTTCTCCTTCAGACTGTTGAGAAATCATGTCATCACAAAATAATCTCTAGTAAGTCAAGTCATATACGTAGGATCTGTTTCAGCAGTGGAGGATGTAGGAGGTGAGCCAATTTGTTATGAGCGTCAATGAATATTTGGAACGCCTGCGCCCATAATAGGTAGTTGGAGCCATTCAACTTCATTGTTGTCTCCAACATTATTTTGGGAACAGAAGTCTTAACTATCGGAGAGGAGATTATAGTGGAAGAAGAACTTGTAGCCTCAGACATAGTATCCAGTAGATAAATCATTAGAAATCAGAAGTAGTAGCAGGAAATAGCCAGTAAGTAAGAGAACCAAGTAACTTAGTTACCAGATGAAGGCTTAGATAGCTAAAATTGCATTAAGGAAACAATATCTCAGCCTGAAATAGCCAGATCATATGTAAAAATATAATTTTTAAGCAGAAAACTGATCAGATCTCACTAAAGAAGTTTTATAGAGCATCCAAATAACCAGATCAGATGTAAAAATCTGCTTTTTAAGCAATAAACAGGTCAGATCTCACCAAATAAGACTTGTAGAGCATCCAAATAGCCAGATTAGATGTAAAAATCTAATTTTTGAGTAGTTATGACCCTGTTTGAGACCTCTAGAGAAGGCAGGATGAGGGGTGACACCTTTTTTAGGGTTTGGAGGGGGCGGCACCTCTTAGAGGGGGTGGCGGCACTTGGAGGAGGGGGCGGCGGCGATGTGGAGGTGATGATGGAGGAAATGGAAGAAGAAATTTGAGGAAAGGAAGAAAGGAGATTGTGGATTTGAGGATTAGGGTTTCTCTGGCTCTGATACCATGTGGAGAAATAGAAAAACCAAAAAGATCAGCATTTTATGTAAAAGAGAGTTACAAGATATGTGTGTGTGGTGTAGAAGACAAGGAGGGTAAATGAGTACATATGGGTAATAAACTAATAACCCAAATAATAATAACAGTCATATTGCAAAGAAGGTGTGCGTTGGAGGAATGGATAGGGAAGGTAGTTTCTCATATTGACTTATCTCGAAGTGCTCCTGTAGCAACTTTCCTTGAACTAGTAGCCGCTGTAAGATCATGTAGGTGTTTTTCTGTTATATTATGCTCACAACAGTTCTTCTATAATATCTTCAGAGAGAGGGGGAAAAATGTGAGGTTTTGATTATACTTTTTCCTGCACGTCGATATTTATTTCTTTTTTTTTGATTGCCATGAACTGGTCATGGTAATGTGACTGCTCTTGTACCCATGACCACCCCTCTCATGCATGCCCACAATAGATTGCACCACACATTCGCACGTGTCTCATCCCTATGAAATCTCTCTCTCTCTCTCTCTCTCTCTCTCTCTCTCTCTCTCTCTCTCTCTCTCTCTCTCTCTCTCATGCATACAGTTGCTCACATGCACATACACATTTCTCATGCTCGCGTACTAATTTTGCTTCCAGCTTACAGCATAAATCAGCATGCGTTGGCTACCAGGAACCCAACCCCAAACCTACCACCCCACCACTACCGCCACCACATATGCACAAACAAACACATCACACAAAAACTCAAATATCAAATGCAGATTCACTCATGTGCTTGCTTTTGTTTGCTACATAAATTTTTTTCAGCTCACAACATGAATCAGCATGCCTCAGAAACAAGCACTTCGGGTGATGACATTGCAAAAACCGCCTTGCTCTTGAATGGACCTATTTCTGGTGCTTCAGTTGCTGATTTATCTAGCCCATCCATCTCGCTGTCTACACCACCAGAGTTCAGTAGCATCAATGGAACTTCAAGGCAAGGAGATGCTCATATTTCTGAATTTAGTACTGATGATTTAGTATCAACTCATGCCTTAAATGCTGCAAGGAAGATGTTTCATGATATTATCCTTGAAGAAAAGTCAGAAGAGCTGTTTAAAGGTGAATCACAGCATGGAAAAGTGAACCTTGTTTCAGGGAGGGATAGTTTTTTTGGAAATTCTTCTAAAGTATCACATCTTTCTGGAGATCATGGGGAGTTTACAGCAGAACAGAAACAAGACAACCTGTTTTGTCATGTGCGAAATCTGTCTACTGAAAGCATTAGAAGTGACATAAGCACTAACATAGGATGTGAACTATCAAATCCCTGTAAGAGTAGTTCCCGTGGAGATGGATCTGCCAGTATTCTATATGGTTCTAAAGCTCCTATGGATGCTTTTGGTAGCATGGAGATGCAGTGTGTGAATGATGCGATTGTTATTGATCCAGTTGACCAGCGGCATAAATTAAATAAGTTTCTTGCTACCATGCACCAAAGGTTGGTAGCGGCAAAGACAGACATGGAGGATCTTATCGCACGGCTGAACCATGAGATGGCTGTTAAGGACTCCCTCAAAGCAAAGGTGCTTTTCCCCTGAAATCTTCTTTAACTGCCTGGTATCTTTTATTAACATTATTTTCATGGTAGTCCAACATTTGTTTCCATAAACGGTCTTATTTTTCATTTGTAGCCTTGGGGTTGTTTCTTCCAACACTTCTTTTGTGTTATGCACTCAACGCAAAAAATTACATCTTTTATGGCATTTTGCTTAAGTTCAGTTATTAATAGACCTTTTCCAGTTAGCTCAAAAGGTTTCCAGAGTATATTGTCTTTCAGCTTAAATTAATGATGCAATTTTATATATATTTTTCTTTTTTTTTTTTCCCTTTTCTTCTGGATGATCATATATCTTTTGGAACAAATCTTCTTCCACTCCACTAAGAATGACATGAGAGTATGTTGAAGTTGTGAATACTAATGGTGAAATGTTTTCAGTTATTATCCTCCTTTAGATCCTTTAGTAGAGTATACTCTTAGTGCATCTCGTTTTTCCGAGTCCAGGTGGAGGATTTAGAGGTGAAACTGGAATCAGCCAGACAGAAGAGTAAAGAAGATCTTCAACAAGCCATCTTACTTGAAAGAGAGAGAGTCACACAGATCCAGTGGGACGCAGATGAACTTCACAGGAGTTATAAGAGCATGGAGTCAAAGCTCAAGTTTGAACAGGTATATTTTTCTCTAATATTTTTCTTATGTGTGCATTAGTACTCACGAAACTGATTGTTTGAACTGCAATTACTCACCCCTTTTGCGCCCCCCCCCCCCCCCCCCCTCCCTCCACTTTTTTCTTCATGTTAGAACGAAAAAGCTCTGGCAGAGTCAGAACATGCAAGTTCTGGTGGTGAAAAAGAATTGTTGCTGCAGGAGTTGAACAACAAAGCAGAACAACTAAAGGATTTGCAAAAGCGTCAAGAGGAACTGGAGACGAAATCAAAATCAGATATTAGAGTACTTGTCAAAGAGGTTAAGTTTCTGAGGAGATCTGAAGTAAAGCTAAAAGAAGTTATCAATCAATCTCTAAAGGAGAAGACTGAAATAGAGGTGACTGCTAACTAGCTCTTGAAGTTGTTTACTTGTTTTAGATAGAATTTTATGGTATATCTCTATCTATAATGCATTTATGTCTCTTATCTATGAGTTGAACCTTTAAAACTTTCCTTTTTGAAGAGTTATCAATTGATAAGAATTAGTCTACCAATATTACTGGAGATCATAAATTACTACCTGTTTTGATACCTGCTTGATTTAAGCATGATAGATATGTATACTTTGCGTCATTTTAGGTTCATTGGTCATTTTGTTTTCTTATATATGGTGTAGGCTATTAATCCATGTGTGCCTGAATGATAACATCTTTCAGTTTTCACATGATTTGGTTGTCCTGTGTGATTTGACAAGTAACTGTAGGATTATGTGCTTACATTGCAGGCTTACATTTACTGGATATGGTTGTTTCCTTTTTTGTATTATTAAGTCTTATTCTTTCAAACTTTATTGTTGTCAGGCTCCTTTTGTTGTCCCTGAACCTTGTGAAGTTCTTTTATTGTTTTGCGGGGGGTCTTCAAAACCTATTAAATTAGACTAGCAATATTGTGTGGGGGCATAGGAGAGTGCCCAGACTTTGTTAAGTGAAATTGCTAATTTGTATATTAAGCAGAAGGGGAACTTGTTTTTTCCTCTAGATAATTTAAAGCACATTGATCGTGTTTTGGGCAGAGGCTATTTATGCATGCGCCATTATTCGTGGGAAAGTTAATAATCTAGTAGTTATACGTGTATCTTACTGGTTACTACTATGAAATTATGTTAAGATCATCCTAATCATCTCCATTACAGACATTGTGGTCGATCATAGAATACAACTTTATCTTGAGAAATTCTATGAAAACTTAGCATATTTACGTTGATATTTTTCCCACACCTTTTTTCATGAAAATGCTAGGGTCACTATTGATTTTGACAATTTCTAATGTTATAGTATATTATATGGTAGGGTACATAATCCTCCCTCCTCGTGAGTGTGTCATCCCCGTCTAAATATTTCATAATATTAGGTATTCTCTTGGCTACTTTTATCTAAATGATTTATAATTTATAAAATATACCTATTTAAAGTTAAATACTGAACATTTATAGGAGACGCATGCAAAATCCTTTGTAATTTACAGGAGACAAATAAAAGTTTTTATTCTTTAATTGGAATTTAATAATTCCTTTATCCTTAACTTTGCTTCAACATTTTTCATCACTTTTGTTACTAAAATGCAACTAAAATGTAATTCGAATAAATTTGGGCACCATATCCTCTGGTTATCTACTAACAACACTACAACCTATACCTCCATCAAGAGCTATCTTCTCCCATATCATCTCAACTATCTCTTATTCACCTACCCTCCTAAACTCTTGTTATACAACTTTCCGTCATTATTTTCTTCCTTTTTCCTCTAATACTTTACCAGCTCAATAATAATACCATACCCTTTCTCAAGGGACATGTATACAATAATAGTATGAGGTGAAAGCTAGGTATGCATGCATGGATGCCTGCGATAAAAGGATTTAGAAAGGATGAGAATAAGATGTGAAAATAAGTTAATGACCTTAAATAATTCATCAGAGCCTGAAAAGCTAGTGCATAAAAAATGAGAATAGCAAATAATATGAGACAATAACATATTGTGAGAATCTTTGGTGAGGGCATGCGGCCCAAGTTTCTTCACTTTTTGGACACACGGAGGATCTTTGGTCACAGCATGTATTGTTGAAATATTAGCAAGTGTAGGTTATTTACCATGAAACGGGTATGGCTATTGGGTTTTTCTATATTTGATAATACGAGTCAGCTTTCAATTATAATAATATATTACCTCATATACTTTAAGCAAAGAGAAATGTTTCACTTCCCCTGCTCGGCGAGGCGATAAAAGTACCCTCAAGCAAATGTAGCACTTGCACTTTATCTAGTTTGTGTCCATTACGAGTATGGTTTATAGCAAAGAGGTATGATGAGGCCAATAGTATAGAAGACTTCAGTGTGTTAAACCTTGACTCTACTCTCTCCATGCATGTACAAAACCATGAGGATGCATTTCACCATTTCAATAAGCCATATAGTATATAACGCGACATGTAATATTATGCTCATATGCGGACATTTGCAGTGCACGGAAAGTGAAACATCCTTTGTTCGATAAATGCACTGCGATTTGGGAAAAACAATTTGCCCCCACACAACAAATTTCTCAACATTATTTAAATACTACATAGCATGAGTAAAGTGGAAGGGCAAGGACTTTTATAGCACACGGAACAACAGAAAATAGGTGAAAATATTGCATACATAACTTAAGAGTGAGATGTCCAAGCAGATCTTATAGAGAAATGGAGAGTGAACTCATAGGGGGCCCATGAGACAATTTGGGAATTTACATAGTATAACAAATACAGGTTATCAGTTAAGAAAACAATAGAGATTACATGTGTCATACAGGTACAATTGTCAAAATAAGTAGAAGGGTGACAGTTGATAATGTACTTTACATAAAAGAAGGAAAAAGTAAGACAAAATAATTGCTATCAGGAAACAAAAAAAAATAAAAATAAAGAAAAAGCTTTGGAGCCGCTGAAGGCGAGAAGATTTTTCCATATCTTCCTCATGAATGGAGCAACAACCATCATAACTCAAAGAGCCTAATCTTTCTTTTTTTTTAGGCGCATGCAAAATAAGTAAAGCCACATCATGCAATAGTAAATATAACGTTGCAATGAATAAAGTCAAAGGCGACTGACATTACAATTCACGAAAATGGAGGAGATAAGTGCATACAAATAATTCCTTTGGGATTACAATACCTAATAATAAATAATTGACTATTTAAGCTATTCGCTTTTGATAGACACATTGGAAACTAATGAGATTCGATATAAAGATTCAAACAATCTAGATACTGTATACAAAATTGAAAATCATTTAAGAATTTTCTTACTAGAAAAAAAACCTGCTCAAAAGTCCAAATACACAAAGAAAAAACTTAATTTTCCTCTATAAAAAGCTAATCTCGTAACACCGAAAACTAAAAATTCACTATATTGCTATTCAAATAACTCACAAATAAAGGATTCAAAAAAAGAAAAAGTAAAACGCGTGGTTTGTCATCTAGGTATCGATATTGGCCGATAATTTTCGGTATCGGAATCAGTGTTCAATACATATAAGACATTATTAAAAGAAATAAGTTATTATCCAAACATCATATAAAAACATCATTGATATACCACAATGAACATAGAATAAAATAAAACGATCTCTCAAACAAATAAAAAATAAATATCCAAACAAGTAACTACATTGGCCGATATATCAGATATTTTATCTCGAATGTCGGCTGATATATCGGCTACGTGGTGATATATTGGCCCATATCGGTCCAAAATGATATCCGGTACATTTTTGTACTTATCATATCATTTTGAATAAAATATCAATATTTAAAACAATGATCGGAATGACTTATATTTGCCATGTCAGCCAAATTTTTTTGGATGATACCGGTTGCGGCAAACATTTTTTTTAAATAATGAAAAATATGTTAAGATAATTAGTAACAGTCCTAACATATTTTTTGAAATAATTGTAACAAACTATTATGAATTAAAGTGGTTAGGTTATATTAGATAATTTATTAACTAATTAAATTATACCTTCCAAACTAGTAAGTGAACGTTAACAATTAACTAAATAATGTATTTTCTATTTATGCAAGCCAAAAAAAGGTTTATTGGTTTATTCTCAGAGAAACCATAAATAACATAAGGAGATGGGTTATTGGTTGTACTGGGTTAACCTATTAACCCATCTCCATACGCGCGCGCGCACACACTTATACACACACATACTATACACACGCATTCATAAACCCATAACAGATCATATTTCAACTAAAAAAACAGAATGAGAACACGTAAAGGGGAAAGCAAAGTTGCTCCTCGCGACCGTGATCGAGATCAGTGTGTTGATCAATGCTGACCAACACCACACCCGATGGCAAACTCCTCCAACCTCCTCTGCACACTGCTGAGCTCTTCTACCATCTTGTCTCCTCTAACCTCATCCACTCGACGTTGATCTCCTTCGGCCTCCTCTCTCCTCTGATCTCCTCTCTCCTTCGGCCTCGCCCACTCTTCGACGACCTCCTCTGCTCTCTCGTTTCAATCGATCTAGAACAAAGATCCATAGCGAAGTCCCCCACTCTTCTCCGGGTCTGGCTGCAAAAGGTTAGTAATTGTTTTCAAAATTTTCCTTTCTGTATCAGCCAATATCGCATCGTGTCGGTTAATATCAGCTAATACCTGACCAATTTCATTCGATATTGAAAAAAGTATCGATGTTTTTTTTATCTAAATGACTGCAACCTATTTACTATCCTCGATTCCATATCAGCTCGGTCAGATTTCAAAACAATGCTACCAATATGTAACGGAATTGGCTCATTTTTCATACCATGGTAAAATGGAAGAAGATTAATAGATGATGGACTAAACTGACACACACACAAACGTTGAAGATAACTAACATGTATCTGTCAACATGTAATATCAAGCTATTCAACCAATCATCACTGTTCAACAAAAAAAGAAAAGTGAGAGACTCCAAAACATCTAGGTTAGGTAAACAAAGTAAATTGCGGAGATGAGATCATCCTTCTCTTTCTTTAGTCATGAACTTAATCATGTACATTTCTAGCATCAATGAGACAACACCAATCGAATCATCTTTTTATTCTTGACCATGAGCTTAATCTCATAGAGACCTTCAATTAGAGCGAAAATTAACTCAAAGGAAGACTTTTCTTGAGCAACAGAGAAACTATTGGCTGAATTTTATTTAAAAATAAACAACTCAAATGAACAACAAACTAAGTAGAATTTTACATAAAAAATTAAAAGGCAACAAAAAAGCAGTCTTTATTTTGAAGAAAAGAGGGAAAGGCCATAACAGAAAAGTGGAATGCTTATCCATATCAAGTGAAGGAGAAGAAATCTATCAATGCCAAAAGTCCTACAAAACCTAAGCACAGAAATGGGGAGCTCACAAAAGGAAAGGACCAAACTCTACCAATTAGATGTTAACAGATAAGAATTTATTTCAAATCTAGTAAACATAAAAGTGCAGAGGATTCAAAGGTAATTACATTTGATAGAATGACAGATTTTCATTTTAATCAAGATATAAATGCTTCTTTGTCTTCATCCACACATTTTTCACATTTAATATTTTCTCATTCTAAACAGTTTTCCCCCCTAAAATCAATAGAAAGAGAGCAGGCACACAAGAAATAAAGATTAGAAAAAGAATGACAAGAGCTACAGGTACCTCAAACCTTTCTAAAATTTCCTTTTTCATATTCTTAGTTTGCTCTCCGAAACCATTTTTCGTTAAATAAAAAAATGATAACAATTATATATAGGTTTCTTAAACCATGTAAATTAGAGATATCCAGATTCAAGAAGACTATGCTAACAAGTCCCAACATTTTTTTTATTTAAAGCTCTTTCAATTTTTTTCTAGCTCTTCTCTATTCAAAGAAAGGGGTATAAAATAAATGGTCATTTGGAACCCACATAACTGTCCTATTTATCCTCTTTTTAAAGTCTGATGCCATTTATTTTTTCCAATAAGAAAGACTCTTGTCTAGAATTTTTTAAATTCTAATTTCCGTATGTAAATTGGGACATATCGTAAGAGCCACTCTAATGAAAAGTGCACGAACAACATAGGTAGCAAATCTCCAAATATTCATAGGATAGGATGCAGGTTCCTTCAGAAAACTATAGATCTTTCAATTTTTTTTTTAAAAAATAATTATATATTATTAGAAGACATACATGTAAAGTGCATTGTACGTGAACACCATATAATTCCCATGCTTAATTATCATATGTTCACTTAATGATCCCTTCCCTTCCCCCCATAAGCAAACATACAAAATAGGAATCCACATTGGATTAAAATTTTATTTAAAAAGAGTATTTAAATCAACCACATGTCAGTGTTCTAAATAGCAAAAAGTGTAGCATAGAGATCGAGTGCGGCTAAGCGCTAAAGTGGAAAGCGCCCGCTAAAAGCTTGGTTGGGTACTTAAATAAACAACTAAATATACATAACTAATATATACATGGTATATATATATATATATATATATATATATATATATGTGTATGTATATGTATATGTATATGTATGTATGTGTATATGTATATAGAGAGAGATAGACTTGTATTCTTCCAAAAGGATTTAAACCCGAATTCTTCCCACTCAAATTTAACCTTCCGACATTCGAATACAAGATCCACTCCGTTGAAATTGATCTATATTATTTCAAGTATGTATAAACCAAAAATCAAGAATTTAAATACTTTTTACCCATCCATCAAGCGGCGCAAAATGGACGGTCAAGTTGTGAGTTGGTTAGATCTATGTATTTAGGCATACGAATTCTCGATCCGGCCATTTCTTTATGATCTAAACATTTAAAAATCCCTACAAACCAATTTTTGTTAGGTTTCAAATGTTCTACACCGTTAAACTAACCAACTCAGTATGTAAGCCGTCCGTTTTTTCACTACTTGATGCATGGGAAAAAAGTATTCAAAACACTTGATTTTTGATTTATAGATACTTAAAATAATATAGATCAACTTCAACAGAATGGATCTTGTATTCGAATACCGGAGGGTTGAATTTGAGTGAGAAGGATTCGGGTTCAAATACTTTTGTAAGGACACAAGTCTATATATATATAAACACACACACACACACATACATATATATACATATATGTGCCTTTACTTTTTTAAAATAAATTTAGATCAGTGAAAGAGATATAAAGTATTATTTAAACCATAATTGAATTAAGGTGATGATTTATATGCCATGGGTGAGAGAAAATTAGTTTGTTCACAACTTCATCACTGCACGAGATAAAAGAAACTCCGATCATCATACTTAAGAATTGAAAGTTAAAACATTAAAAAAATCCAATATGAAATTGAAACTATGAGATCTTTATCAAGTAAATGATCACTTTGAAAAAAATTGAAATAGCATACTTGAAAAAGAATTCGTGAAAAGAAAAAAAACTAATAAGTTGTTTCCCGAACACTGAAGAAGTCAGACTCGTTCGCATCAATTGCTCGCTGCTTTAATTGCTCTTCCCACTGCTGCCCGCCATCGCTTTTTTAAGATACGAATCGATGGTGAGTGACATAATTTTTTAAAGTGGGTTGGATTTTTTGCAATTAATAAGTTTTAAGATGATCTTTTGATGCTAACCCACTTTTGCCTACTTTTTCATGTAAAAAACCCGCTTTAGTGGGTTTGTGGCCGCTAAAACGGTCGCGACAACTTTCACCTGCTTACTTTTTTCGCATCAAGTTAAAACGTAGTGGTTTACGATTGCAACACTAAGTAGCCGCTACAAACGGTTTTTAGAACACTGCCACAGATCAAAACCACAAAACCAAAACCACTTATAAAATTTTAATGCTCCTATTATTGGTATATTTTTCTTTCAACACACATTAAAAGATATTGTTGAGGAAGAAGAACAAGAATGGGGATGAAGGTTCTTAGCAGATATCATGATGATAATAATAAAATCCATATCATGATACAAGAGAAAGAAAATATAAATAAAAGGAAAATTGATCAAATGAACCTATGCTTTTACTTTTCTAATTTGTTTTTTAAGTTCAAAGCAGAAACATCTCTAATTAGAATTGAAAATTTGACACAAGGGAAAAGAATTATAAATAAACAAAATTTTAATTTGTCTTTTTAATAAATAACCAATTGATTGTAATCTCTTGTCTGCCTTAACTGTTGAATCAGTAAGTTCTGCCTCTCCTTGCCCATTTTTGCTTGACAAAATTTCCAAGTCTAAAGAAAATAATGAATCCCTTAAATTTGGACTATAAACCTTAATTCCCTCAAGGGGTGCCTATTTATATCACCCTATTACATTTCTTAATTTTTCCCCTCTTCCGTAAAAACCTATCTTAACTCTCTTAGTGTGCGCCACTTATTGGAAAAGGGTAATTGTCAAGTATCTTGATGATCCTTCACCCGGGCGCCTGGCCTAATGGTCCCCTTTCCTCTAGATATTATGTTGTTAGAATACGGAGTTTCAGGCCTCTTAACTCGGTACAAGCTAAATGAATCTGATGGAAGATTTTAGAAAAATATAACTGGTCTCCTGCTTTGTACCTTTGTTGTTTTATGTATATTAATTCATACCATTGTTGTCTTTTGTAGATTGAAAAATACAGGTAGAACTGCTTAAGATCACTAAGATTAATACCACTAACCTAGACGTATCCAAAACTTAGCTGTTGAAATAACAATGTAATTAAAGAGATAACTTCTTTAATTTCATTCTTTGAAAATTTTGAAAAATCCAACCTGATTGGTTGTTGAGACTTAACAATATCAAAAATGAAAGTGTTTTTGAGGACTAATGGTTGCAATCTAAGCAGATTGACAACTTCTAAATTGAGGTAGTCATAGTGCTAATGCAGGAAACACGTGGAGGCTAAAACATGACTTTAAAATATAGTCTTGGAAGTACAATAAGTTTTAATCATTACCATCCAACAATCACTTCCGTGGGATCCACATGGTGATAGGATGTAAACATGTGACAACTAAGGATAGGTGAGCAAGCAAGAGAAGTTTGATAAGGCCAACCGAAACTCATTTGGAATCAATATATAAAAAGAGAAAAACATTACATAACAAATAGTAGTAGTGAGTTAGCTAACAAACTATTGCAGAATATAGAAGATTAAAACAAATCCCTTTAAGAAAATTAATGTTTGCATCCGAAAAAAATAGAACTTTACAGTACAAAAGCCCATCTAAACCTATATAATCCGATAACTAAAAATAAATAAAGATAAAAAAAACATCAATATCCCATTTTAGAAAATCATAAAGAAGATCACAACTCTACACTGCATACCAAATTTATCATCAAAAATCAATATAAACTATAAAGAGATCATCTAATAAAGCTCACCATACATTCTAAATTCAAAAACCAACAAAATACAAAGAGCACTTTTAGTGTGGAAAAAAAATCACATTTAGATTGAACAATGCAATCCCAACCATGAGATGAAGCTCACCAAAGGAGGAAGAATGATCTAGCAAAAATCAGATCTTTACACTACAAAAGCCCATCTAAACCCTATAAAATACGATAACTTTAAAAAAAAAATTAAGATAAAATGTAGTAATAACCCATTTTAAATTTTAAAGAACTATATAATAAAGATCACAACATTACACTGAAAATCAATTTCAATTATAAAAAAACCATAAACTGCAAAGAGATCATCAAATGAAGCTCACCATACATTCTAAGTACAAAAATAACAAAATACAAAGAGAACTTTTATGAAAAAAGGTAAAACTGAACAAATCAATGCTAACCATGAGAGCATACAAGAATCAATAATATACATTCCAGCAATAATAACACAAGTACACAATTATCACAGAGCATGATATAATATTCCAAGAATATTAGATCACCAAGAAGCGTAAAAGCATGATATCCAATATAAGAAGACTGAAAAATACTCACGAGTAATAAGATAAGAATCTCGCGAGCCGATTAAGGGGGCTGGAAGGAAAGAGAGTCCGGACAGACAACCGTTAATCCACACTTCTGCTGCGCTCTCTAATCACTACAGTAAGGCCACCACAGTCCAGGCTCCTGGATCTGGACATGAAGGTTCAAGGTTGTCAGAAAATAACCTAGCGAGCACGTAAGATAAATCCAGTTGCATGCTCAGGCAGTCACACATGTACACGATCAAATGATATGATGTGGTTCAGGCATACATGCACAGGCAATGACCAGAAACATGAACAGAAGCCATGAAATCAGTGGAGAAGTAGGAATCAAGTTAATACATGAAAAACGACAATCGAAAACATGTATCAAAAATTGTGTCGTGAGCATAAGCACAAATAAACATGCGAAGAGATATTAAGCATGTGATAAATACAAGTATGTACAAAATTAGTTGTACAAGCTCAGATTATGGATTCATGAGATTGATACGTCAAGGGGATAATCCAAATAAGAAAACCCTCATATATATATATACCACATACCTCAAGTCACCATAGGCTGAGTTTATACAACCTGAGTTGCCTTCACAACAACAGAGTGAGGAAACGGTATGAAAACTCGAAAATAAGCAAGTCAGGTGATTTAACACAGTAGCACATATATCATATGTAAGTGGCGAATAGGATAATATATTGTGTCACAGGGCTCACAAGTATAAATCAAGTATGCCACTAGTCAGATATCAATTACATATTATGTTATTGAGACTCGTCTGATTTGTATACATTGGTATGTGTCTCATTCCACATACCTTCACATACAGACCGGAGAGTAAGTTATTGGAAACTGATGGGGCTCGATGAGCCATGTTTAGAATGGGTCCCGACATGCCTGAGAGAACGGTCCAGGAGTATCCGGTACTGAGCCGAAATGTACCGCTAGGCAGCGGGACTTACTATATGCCCGAAGAACTTAGTATACACCCGAACAAGAATAGGGTGTCACCGCGCCCAAAGGAATAGACACAGGCTTACGGCACACCCCTGGCAGGAGGACAGGGGAGTAGGGGTGCCAGTATACCCCACGAAAACACCTGGTGGCCTCTAGGTAGAATCTCAAGTATTAGTTGTACAACATTTGTATGACCACCATAAACACGGAAGCTATATCGGTACCCATCAGTTTCTTCCGTCTCGATGTAAGTTGTTCAATTATTACAAATTGTCCAATGATAGTGTCCTCAGTGTGTTCACAGTAATCCAATATCCATAATTATTCAATTATGGGGATCAACATGAATATAGTATCAGGAGTCTCTCTGTTACAGGAGTTCAGAAATACAGGAGTTTAAGAGTATCAGATGTCTGATAGCAGTATAATAATCATGTCAAGTCCTCATAAAAGTGATAATCATGAATAGGCAATATAATACAGGTGTCAGGTGTAATAATATCTAGTATGGTGCCACAACATCAGGTCAAGTGTATCAGTACCAAGTGATAGCATGTCAATTATCAGGTGTCAGATATCAGGTGTCAAGTGATAACTTGTCAAGTATCAGTGTCAGATATCAAGTGTCAGGTATTAACATATCAGTGTCAGGTAATCAGCAGGCAATGTGACATGATACAGAAAAACAATGTAATCAAACATTTCAAACTCTTCACAACCATATTAATAAGAATTATTAATTATATTATTAATTATCCAGAGGGGGCTAGTTAAGCTGGAGCAAGTTAGGTCGTGTTAGTATAATGCTCGGTAAACGGCGAAGCTTGGCTCTTGGTGGCACGGTTCAAAGACTCGGCCGAGTCAGAAACGAGTCGGCCGAGTCATATCCGTCTCGGCTCGCTCCGAGACGAGTCCGAGTCACGAGTCAGTCGACTCAACTCAGAGGAGACCGACTCGGCCGAGAATCGGAGTTGACTCGGTCGACTCGGCATTATGATATTGCAATTCAATATAAAAATAACTACATTAGCATGTATTTATGAATGTACTTTGTGCAATTTACTATATTGTGCATGTGTTTTGATATGCTTTTACCGACGACGCGTGTATTTATGCTTTCGCTTTATGTTTAGTGTGATAGGTGATATATTTTGGACATGTGATATATGAATGTGAAAGTCTACATTTTTTTTAAGATTTGTCGTGATTTTTCAGAATTTTTTGAGCTTTCTATGTAGCGTTTTGCGTGTATCACCCGATACCGATCAGAGTCGCCGAGACCGATCCGTCTCAGTGCCTGACGAGTCGACAGCCGAGACCGCGACTGTGAACCATGCTTGGTGGAGCTAGCGTACAGCTCCATACGCTAACGCGTTCGAAGAGAATACACTCGCGGCAGAGCAGGCTTATGAACATTAGGCCAATGCACACAGCGAACTCACACTCGCGGTGAAGCTAGACGCACGTAAAGAAGCGGCATATGAATGTCCAATTATCACACGGGGAAGCAATACACGAACTAGTCTAGCTGTAAAACGCTGAGCGCTAAGCTCGCCTCCCGGTAGAGCGGTATGAAATCTTGAGGTTAAATAGGCACCTGCACAAACGTTAATACAACACATGCATATAAATAACAATTCACGCCAAACATGACATAACGGTACTCACAATAACGACCAACAGGTATGCGCAAAACAAGTATAATATTAGTCACTCGCATATCATGTATCAAGCAATATAACATGTGTCATGAATTAAATATTAGAAAGGCACTCGCCCAACATAAAATATAGTCTTCATCCAAATACCAAAAAATGGATACTCGCCCAAATACTGAGAGAGAATACTCACTTATATGGAAAAGTAGTATTTGTAATCCCAGAAAAGTACTCGTCTATCAGTTGCTCAGACGCAGCGGTGGACTCCGGGGGAGCACCGAAGGCGGGAATGCGCACATGTGCGTGAAAATTGAGAAGGAAATAGGGAGAGAACTAGAAAGAGAAAGAGAAGATGAAAGAAAAAGGAAAAGGAAAAGAAAAAGAATTATGCTATTTGGATAATTTCAAACACCACTTAGCAGAGGCACTCAGATCAGCTTATGAGTGCCCAAAGCAAAAACTGAACCCTGTGGCTGTGCGTGCATGCGGAGAAGTATCAAGGTGGGTGCAGGGTTGGAGTCTTTGGAGCACCAGATCATACAGACCATAAGATAGTTGAACAATGAAACTATATGGGTTAAAAAAATTAATTTTAAACTTTGATATGAAGCCGCACTTGGAAACAAGAGTGGTTGGAGTCTGCAAAAGTTTGGATTTTCATAGTTTCTTTCCAAAGAAATATAGTAGAACAATAAATCCCAATAGAGAAGGTAAGCTAATCATCAATTATCTCTGAGAAGTTGAGAACGGAAGAAAGAAAGAAAGATTTGAAGGAATAGAATTGGATCCCTCGAGGCGGCAAGTATTAAGATGTGAGAAATCACATGAAAAAAGGACTCCGATCAACCCTTTAATTAGCCATGGGAGAAATTTCTCATGAAACCTCAAGCGGGTGCATGCTGGTGGGTGGTCTGCCGGCGGCCGGAGGAGGAGATGGGAGTGGGGGAGGAGGAGATGGGAGAGATGGATTTAGGGTGGGTGTGATGGTTGGTGGAGGATGATGGAAGAAGATATGGTGGTGAAGAAAAGAAAGAGAGTGAGAGATTGAGTTGGTGAGAAAGAGTGGGGGATGAGGGGTTGGTGGTTGCAGGGAGGGGGAGTTGGTGAAGGAGGTCGGCAGGAGATGGGAGCAGGTGGGGGAAAACAAAGAAAGAGAAAAAGAAAAAGAAAATAAAGAAAAGTAAAGAAAAAAGAAGGAAAAGAAAATAATAATGGAAAAATAATAAATAAATATATTATTAAATAATAAATTTAATAAAGTTAAATGGGTGAATTAAGTAGATGAGTGGAGAAGGAAAAAGTAAGAAAAGAAAAAAGGGAAAACATTATTATTATTTAAATCGGGTAAAAATTGATTGTTTCGGAAATGTTCCCAAAAATTTTCAAAAATAAAAAAAATAGTATTTTAAGATGCATGGTGAAATCAGATTTGAGAAATTTAATATGGTTTTCAAATTAAAAATTCTGAAATCTTTTGACGATACCACTCGACACCAAAAGTGGTCGAATTTTGATAAATTTTGAAAATTTTCAAAAATTCATTTAGATAGAAAATGAAATATAAGAAATAATGTGAAAGTCATTTCTAAAAATTCAACTCCATTTGAAAATTAAAAATCTAGGAATCGGTCAGCGATACTGATCGACACCGATTTTTGAAGATTTTGAAAAATAATTCTGAAAAATTTCAAAAAATCGTAAATTATGAAAAATCTAAAATATTAGAAAATAGTACCTGAAACTGAAATTGGTCAAATCAGATTATTAGAAAGGTCAAATCAGACAGTATGCTAGTATCGGATCCCCTGTTCAGACTCGGACTGACTTTGAGTCTTGGAATCTGATCCAATATAAAACAATCACATAAATAAACACTAAGTAATAACAAATACTAGAAGAAAATAAAAAATATGATCGCAAAATCAGAATACATATATAAGTACGTATTCCAGGAACGGGGTGTTACAATACTGCATGATTTGCACGTTGTGATTTTCTCATAACCGTCCAGATCACGTCGGTTGATTGTTGGGATCGTCACACAGAGATATCTGCTACTATTCATAACATCTCGCATTGAAGTAGTGAAGTTGTAACGTATTGAACGTGGGGATGATCTAACAGTATGGCTGAATCCGTGAATCACGAGGATCCTGCCACTAACTGTAATCAGCGTGGAAACAACAGTCCCGTGGAGGGTCTTCGTCTTGGAGTTGGAGACTAGCGGGACAGCCTCGCCCGAGTAGAGCATCCGAGGTGGATGATCTCGGATCATTGTGGTCTCGGAAGGTAGCTCGGGACGTGTGTGAGCTCTGAGCAAGACCCGAGGCTTTCTCTGTAGGCTTGTAGTGGACTGCTAGTATGTTGAGTTCATTGGTCATTTAGGATGTTTCTGATTCAGCGGAGCACGTGTTGTGATCTTGACGAGGATCAAAATCCTACCACTACAGTACTCAAACAGAGAGCATCTAATTCTAATTAGAGAGTACCAATGTGCTCTAGCTTGATATCAAAGAGAATACACCAGCAGATAATCTAAAGAAGCAAAGGACCAAAAAGGTGTATTAGATTGTCGAATCGATTCCCAAATAAAAGTTCAAAAGCAATTCATAAAAAATGAACTGTGACATAGAGAGTAACATAGACAAAATTTTGTTCAAAAAATTAAAAAGCAAATTCTACTTTAGTCTAATGAATTAGTAGAAACTATCTGTTATACTAAAGAAGAACAACAGAATAATCCTGTTTAAGGAATTTTTAAAAACTCCAATAGAGAGCTGAATCACCAAACCCATCTCATAAAAACAGTAATAAATTAGAAAAAGATCATATGCATAAACCTATCTCATAAAAACAATGGAATAAAAAAAATCTATTTACAAGTAAATAAAAAAAGCGAAAGTCATCACAACTTAGATAATTGGGGATTATCAACAGAACGCCACTTCAGAAAACACAAAAATTAAAGCAAAAAAATATTATAGATCATGCATACAAAAATTTGATTGGATCAATAGCAGACCATTCTTGAAATCCTTGAAATGAATTAGCTGGCATCACACTCTACATTAATCCAGTCTAGAAATAAAAAAAAGAAACAAAAAGCTCATTCCTTTAGACTGAATAAATCAATTCCAATTATCATAAACTAACAAACTACAAAGAGTTCCATCTAATTATGTAGCTCACCAAATGAATTTAAAAATTGACTGCAACAACCCATCTCAAGCCGATCATTAAAAGGGCAAAAGGTATTATTTTTATCCAACTACAACAATAACCAATGTCTAAGGGAAAAAAATTAAAAAAAATGAAAACTTTACATTAAACAACCATTAGATCATCTTGAGATGAAGTTCACTAGATGAGGAGGAATGATGTTGGCGCCACATTCCTCTAAGTGCTTGACTTGGGATTCGCAACCCTGATTCTCGTGTTGTTTGTAGTCTTCAAAAGTAGGGAATGTAGGATTTTAGAATGGGGATTGGGTGAAAAAGATAGCGAGACAAGGAGGATCGCTTGGTGGTCGAGCAAATGGATTGGAAACATGACAAGGAGTGGCAACCAAGGATCAAGCGGATGTACCTAGAAAATGCAAGGAACGAGGCACCTAACAAAGCTCATCATACATGCTAAATACAAAAATAATAAAATACAATAGAACGTTGATGAAATAACTGGTCTAAAAAATAAAAAAAAAAATCTAAAATCTAAGTTTACACTAAACGAACCAATGCTAACTGTCAGATGAACCTACAGATGAGAGGAAGGATCATCTAGCACCGTGCTCCATCAGGACTCGATGGTGGGCACTGCAGCCCTGATCCTTGTGTCATTGATGATCTTGAGGTTGTTGTTCAAAGAGACAGGGATCCACTCAAGCAAACACCTTTCAGATCTTCATATCCCCAATGTTTTTTTGTTGCCATTGATTAGTTTGTTCAAAGTTTTTGATGAAAAGTGGAAAACTAAGCGATCTAGATTATATGAATTTAAAATAACAAGAGGACTGTCAGGAATAATGAAATTTTCATGCTAGAAGGTTATATTGGTATAAAAGACTCATAACTCTTTGTCAAAAGAGAGCATTTAATTCTAATCAGAGAATACCAGTGTGCTCTAGCTTCACATCGGAGAGAATTAACCTTCCGACAACCTAAAGAAGCAAGAGAGCAAAAAAGTTTTAGTGGATTGTTGAATCCATTCCCAAACAGCAGCTCAAAATCAATTCATAAAAATTGAACTATGCCATAGAGAATAGCAACAGAAGAAACTTTGTTCAAAAAACTGAAAAAAAAAATTGACTTTAGACTAATGAATAAGTAGAAACTAAAAGAAATCAACAGAATAATCCCATTTAAAGAATCTAAAAGAAACTCCAACAGAGAGCTAAAACACCAAATCCATCTCATAAAAACAGTAGTAAATTACAAAAGGATCATATGCATAAATTTGTCATACAAAAATCCACGGAATCAAAAGGAACCTATTAACAAGTAAATTCAAAAAGTGAAAGTCATCTTAACTTGGATAACTGGAGATTATCAACATAACTCCACTTCAAAAATACATAAAAATTAAAGCAAAATAAATTGATAGGGTCAACAGAAACCCATTCTAGATCAATTCTATAAAAAGAGAGCAAGACAATAACATTACATAAAACTCCTTGAAATGAATTAGTTGACATCACTCTACATAATATAGCAGATAAGAACAAAACCTTTTGAGCAAATGAACGGACAATTTAAAAAACTCAGATCTTTACACTACAAAACCCATCTAAACCCCACAAACATGACAAGTACTAAAAAAAATCAAATACAACTGTAATTCATTTCAGAGATAAAGAAAGAAACAAAAAGATCATTACTTTAAACTGAATAAATCAATTTCAGTTATCAAAAATTAAAAACTACAAAGAGGTCCATGCAATTATGAAGCTCGCCAAATGAATTAAAAATATTATTCTGCAACAACCCATCTCAAGCCAATAAATAAAAGGGCAAAAGGTATTCCCCTCCCCCAACTATAGCAATTACCAATGTCGAGAGAAAACAAGTTTCGAAAAGATCAAAACTTTAGATTGAACAACTCTAAGATCATCATGACATGAAGCTCTCTAGGTGAGAGGAGGGATGACGCCGGCATCATGTTTCACCAAGTACTTGATAGTAGAGTTGCGAAGATGAAGCTCACAAGGTGAGAGGAGGGATGATGCCAACGCCATGTTCCACCAAGTATTTGATAGCAGACATCGCAACCTTGATCCTTGTGTCGTCCATGATCTTGATTATAGGATTTCATAACGGGGATTGGACGAAAGACGATAGCGAGACAAGGAGGATCGATCGAAGCAAACAGATTGGAGACATGGCAAGGAGTGCCAACCAATCCATGTAGCATGGGTACTGCTCTTATGAAGTCGTACCTGTGTCAGACACACTGACACCCGTCTCGAACATTAACACTTTCTTGGACACTTCTCACACACTTCTTGGACACATACTCTACATTTCTTTTTCACTTCTTTGTTCGCATATTTGAGATATTTTATTTACTTTTCTTTATGTATTAAAGACTATACTTTAGTGAAACAAAAAATACCATTAAAATATTAATTTGTATAAAATTATAATAAGTTTAAATATGTTTCAATGTAAGAAGACACATTGAACAATGTGTATGAACTTTTTGATGCAAAAATATGAGTATGCATTTATATTTATGTACTTTTATTATCATTTATGGCATATTTTAGTGTCATGTCATGGTGTCCATGTGACATACTTTTTAAGAAATTGTCGTGTTCCGTGTCTATGTCCGTTTCGTACTCGTGTCTCGTGTCTGTGCCCGTGCTTCTTAGAAACCAAGGGTCAACAAATGTGTCTAGAAAAGTGCAAGGAGTAAGGCGTAGTTCGATCGAATCAGCCACGAAGTGAGGAGGGTCAAGAGCTGAGTGATGCACAATGTTTAGATCGGAGCCGAAGTGAGCAAAGACGAAGCAGTGATGCGGAGACGAGATTAAAAGAAGATGGAGGCACAAGGCTATTAAAGAGAAGAGGGGAGATTAAAAGGAAAGTGAAAAGATAAAGGACAGTTTGGTAGTTTTTTCAAATTTAATTTTTTCTCTTTCCTATCTTTCTTAATCACTCCTGTGATTTGAAAAATATTTTTTCTCTAGGGTCTATCTAGATGTAGTTTTTTAATTTAAATACTCTTCTATTTTGAATCCCTGTGTGAATGGAATTCTTTGAGTGTTTTTGGTCCAAATTACACAGTGAATGGGGTTGTGCGGTGGTAATGGATATTCTAGATGTTGTAGTATCTTTTATGTATATATATATATATGTATGTATATGAATATGTATATATATAGGATAGACTTGGGTACCTGCGGAAGGATTTGAGTCTGAATCCTTCCCACTCAAACTCAATCTCACAACATTCAAATACAAGATCCACTCTGTTGAAGTTGATCTATATTTTTTAAAGTGACTAAAAATAAAAAATCAAGTGTTTTCAATACTTTTTTCCATCCATTAAGTAGGAACAAAATGGACGGCCGAAATAGTGAGTTGGCTAGTTTAACGGTGTATAATATTTGAAACCTAACAAAAATTGGTATGTGGGGTTTATTAAATGTTTAGATCATGACCAAATAGTCAAATCGTGAATTTATATGTCTAAAGTCAAAGATCTAAGTAAAATACTATTTTCGGCCGCCCATTTTGTGCCTACTTGATGGATGGGTAAAAAGTATTCAAAACACTTAATTTTTGATTTTTAGTTACTTTAAACATTGTAGATCAACTTCAACGGAGTGGATCTTGTATTTAAATGTCGTAGGATTGAGTTTGACTGGGAAGAATTTGAGCCTTAATCCTTCCAACTCAAATACAATATTCCGACATTCGAATACAAGATCCATTTTATTGAAGTTGATCTATATTATTTCAATTATCTATAAACTAAAAACCAAGTGTTTTGAATTTTTTTTGCCCATCCATCAAGCGGCGCAAAATGGATGGCCGAAAGCAGTGAGTTGATTAGATATATGTCTTTAGACATACAAATTCTCGATCCGACTATTTAATTATGATCTAAACATTTGAAAACTCCTACAAACTAATTTTTGTTAGGTTTTAATTCTACACTGTTAAACTAACTAACTCACTATTTAGGCCGTCCGTTTTTTTCCTACTTGATGTGTGGGCAAAAAGTATTCAAAACACTTGATTTTTTATTTTTAGATACTTGAAATAATATAGATCAATTTTAACGAAGTGAATCTTGTATTTGAATGTCGGAGGCTTGTATTTGAATTAGAAGGATTCGGGCTCAAATCCTTTTGGAAGGACACAAGTCTCTCTCTCTCTCTCTCTCTCTCTCTCTCTCTCTCTCTCTCTCTCTACACACACACACAGTTTTGAATAATAGCATTGATGTATGTATATCTGTGTGTGTGTGTGTGTGTCTGCATGCGTGCATGCGCACAGACGCGTGCGCGTGTCATGTAAGAAAAATACTGTTTTGATTGGAGCAAATAATATTGTTTTAGAACATGGGCCTGTATTCAAATCTGAATTGAACAACAACAACATCCTTAACATTTTGGGGTCATTTACATGAATCCTTTCTTTTATTCTGATGTTAAGGGCCACCTACTCAGTTAAATTAACAACTATTCTGATTGCGTGTCAGTCCATCTACATTCTTTTCAGCATTTAGTCCAACTGGTTGCTCCAGCACTATGATGTTATCTCTATCCTAAATGGCACACTCAATGGCCTCCATTACACATATGCTTAGACAATCTCAATTTGCTCCCCCTCATGAGAGCTACCTCTAACTAATGATCTCATTTCTTAGCTTGTTTCTTAGTTGAATGGAACTTCTGTGAGCAGCTGAAGTTTCATTAGAAATTTAGGACATGATAAATGCAATCCAGTCTACAGAAAAGCTTGTGCACATAAATGAACCAACAAATTTAAAGTCTAGGGCAAAGATATTAAAGCATGGTTGTTACCTAAGCGAAGGATGAGGTAAATCATTGAAGTAGGGAGCTGGCCTACAGCTCGAAGGTCCTTAATTGAATTTTTATCCAACAATTCAACATCATTACTCAAGCTCAAAGATGAGGCTCAAAACCATTGGACAGGAAACCGAGCTTTAGGAATAATGTCCTGCACTAGACTGCCATGCTATGAACCCAAGAAAAAAAAAACGAAGAACAGATGTTATTGTTGACTGATTAATAATTCTATCGTCTAAGTAGGTGTAACATCCTATCTTATTGTCAGAATACATAAAAGTGGATTATGAAGTACCAGTTACAATAATGCTAGTTCACATTAAACAAAGAATAAACATGTTAGCAATGTAAAGGAACATGAAATACTTTTTGCTTCTTCTTTTGCTTTTCCTTTCTCAAGATTGAAACATTTCTCCTTTTATACGTGGGAACCAAAACTAAACAAAAATGAGAAGCATAAAATCAAGATAGTTATATTAAAAATAAAGTGGAAATGAATAAAAAAGAAGAAAAAAAAATGGATAATGAAATGTAATTACCTCTGGCCTTTTACTTGTTTATTTTTCTTTGCTGGAAAACTTGTACAAGACAAATATTGGACACCTTTAAATGACAGTGTAAAAGAAAGGCCAACTTACTTTGCACCCTCCTTCTCCCCCATGTTTTTCTGTTCTAAGTGCATCTTATTAGAAATTTTAAGAAACTTATAAGGTAAGGAACGACTAAGTACTTTATCTCAAGAAGAAAGGTCTGCTTAGAGATGGAGAGGGGGTTGACTAATCAAGGAGTGAGAAAAATAATGGAGGAGGTAGAGGTGCTGATAGATTTTTTGTTAAGTCGTTGGCCCCAAGGTGAGAAGTTCTTCTTTTATCTTACTAATGATTTGAAAACAAAGCTTGCAAGAGATGTTCACAATTGCAGAAGACACAATTGCTGTCAATGGCGGAAAATAGAAGAGAGTCCTTTTAATATTTATAGATTTTTGTAACCAAAATTATCTAGGGAGGGTTCAAATATGATGCTATAGGTATAGCTCCGTATTTCTTTTTCATGAGATACTAATGGAAAAATCCCGAACCCTACAAGCCCCAACACCCCCCATCCCCCCAAAACCCCCCAAAACCACCACTAGCAACCACCAAAAAAACCAAGGACCAAATGCCACCACCACACTGGTGGGATATCAGCGATCAGCGTAGGTGATATTTACCCCACAAGACAAAGAGAATGCATCTGGCATTTCAGAGGGGCATTCGTGGTGCTATAAACATGCCCACCACCTAAAGTGTTTCGGAGCTTTTCATGTTCGAGGGGTCAATTCCTTGGGCACCACATCTGGGCGTGGATCTTAGATTTTGTACACATTTTTAAGACTGTAAGGCTTTGAATGTTCACATGTGCTAGAATGCCAATAACTAAGCTCACATGCCTATTAGGATGCCTTTGAAGCTTCATATACACAAAAGTTGACATCCAACTCTTACTCCGCTTACAATAAGTAGCTATATTTCTTAGTTTCAGGAATTTTGTAATTCATATCATGAAATAATATTAACTTTCTTTTGAATATATTTATTTTCTTCAGAGAATTCTTCAGAAAGAAAAACAAAGAAGAAGACACATAAAATTGGCAAGGAAGAAATTTACTTTTACCTGCGAAGATCTACGCCATCGACTTCAAGAATCCAGTGTTAATTTTCTTGCAGAAGGAGAAGACAAGTTCACTGTTGATCCTTCATTGTTGTCGGATGCCTTGGGTCTCTTGACAACTTCAGACACTAGGATTGACCTCCTGCTTGCAAAGGTATAGCTTTCTAATTCTCAACAATAATTTGGTTACTTAGACAGATGTGTTTGAACCCTTTTTTCCTTTTTCTTTTTTTATAATTCTTCAGTTCTGTATTTATTTTTCCCCTCTGCCTGTGGTCCTCATTTTCTAACATGAAGAAAGTGTATAATTGCTTTTACAGAAGCAAGATAGTGCTATTATATACATTTGTTTCTATAGGGATTTTACTTTTTACTCCTCTGTGACTAATTATTACGAAGTACCAACATTGAGATTGAATAGTACACATTGATAGGGTATGTTTGGATAGTGGGGTGAGGAGTCATACGCACCAATGTGTGCATCATTCTTGAGATGAATTAAGCCATATTGATTAAAGTATTAAATTTCTACTCTTGGGATTTTGAATCTAACTAGACAGATGTGTTGGAACTATATAGACAAGAATGTTATTAGAATGATATATATACATGTATATAGATATATAAATATATATAGATAGACTTGTGTCCTTCCAAAAGGATTTAATCGCGGATCCTTCCCACTCAAATTCAACCCTCCGACATTCGAATATAAGATCCACTCCGTTGAAGTTGATCTATATTATTTCAAGTGTCTATAAACCAAAAATCAAGTTTTTTTAATACTTTTTGCCTATCCATCAAGCGACGCAAAATGGACGGCCGAAAGTAGTGAGTTGGTTAGATCTGTCTTTAGACATACAAATTCTCGATCCGGCCATTTCTTTATGATCTAAACATTTAAAAACCCCTACAAACCAATTTTTGTTAGGTTTCAAATGTTCTATATCGTTAAACTAACTCACTATTTAGGCCGTCCGTTTTTCTCTTACTTGATGGATGGACAAAAAGTATTAAAAACACTTGATTTTTAGTTTATAGATAATTGAAATAATATAGATCAACTTCAACGGAGTGGGATCTTGTATTCGAATGTCGTAGAGTTGAATTTGAGTAGGAAGGATCCGCGCTCAAATCCTTTTGGAAGGACACAAGTCTATATAATATATATATATATGAGAAAAATGTATATCAGCCGACGGCTGAGAGACTTTCTCAGCCTGCGGTGACGTAGCACAATATTTGTCACACCACTAAGTTGCGGCCCGCTTATTGGAATAAGTTAAATTACTAAATACCCCTCGGTAAAAGGTACTTGCCCCGTTATTGTTTATTATTATTTTCCCCCCTATTTTTTTACCACTCGTTGTCAGGTTTAGGTTCTCTTTTTCTAGCCTGCCATAAGTTTTTTCTAAAAATAGCGATTTCCGGATCAGGTTTTCTCCTTTTTATTTAATGTCGACGTCGGAGCAGTCTACTTCCCCTGCCAATTCTGGTCGCAGTCGTAAGCGATCTCTATCTTTCGATCTAAATATGGACCATATATCATCTGGTTCAACTTTCTCTCAGAATATTGAAAGTATTGAAGGGTTGACATCTTTGCATGCTGATCAAGAGGTTTTTATTTTGTCAATTTTTTCCCGCAATTTCTGTAACGTATATGGAACTGCGACTTATATTTTGTTTTACAGAATAAAATAATCACTTGTTCTAAAGTTTAAGAACTGCGACCACGGTCGCAGTTTGATTTTAAAATAATCTCCGGCTGTAAAAGCTATTTTGTAACTGCGACCTAAGTCGCAGTCCTTGTTTTTATAATTCTTACACGTGTCCATGTCAATTATATCTAGTTTATACACTAAATCTTAAGAATACGACTTAAGGTCGCAGTATATATTAATGAGAGAGTTGCACAGTTATTATTCAGGTTTTTAAAAAATTTGCTCATACGGAAAACTGCGACTACGATCGCAGTCTGTTATTAAGAAGTTATAGATTTCTTTACATCTGCGACCTTGGTCGCAGTTTTAGTAATTACAGTTCAGACGTGTGATATTCAATTATTTATTTTTATGTAGTTCGTTAATTTGTTTTGTAGGATCTGAATGCACATGGAGAAATATCTGGAAGCTCAAATATTTTTGTAGGGAAACAGTTTTTCACGGATGTAGAAGTATACAATTTCTACAATTCTTATGCAAGGAACAGAGGTTTTGATGTGAGAAGAAAAGGTATAGATAAGTCACGGAGGCCTTCTCATGAAGTTATCTGTAGAAAATTTTGTTGCAACAACGAGGGTGTGAAGAAGTTGTGTGACAAAAGATAAGATGGGCTTACAGTCCACCGTCGAATTGACACTAGAGTAGTGTGTCCTGCTGAGATGCATGTTCGTCTTCATTTTTTATTTGACAGAAGATATTGGGTTGTCACCAAGTTTGTTGATTCTCATTCACATAAATTATCAAGTCCGGATAAGGTACATCATTATTACTCTCACCAGTCAATCCAATTTAGTAGAATATAATACATTACGACCAAAGTCGCACTGCAATTTTGTAATAAACCTAAAAAATTTACCATGAGGAGACCTTTGTATCATCATACAGCGACCGAGGTCGCAATATTCAATCACGGTAACCTAGGTAACAGACTGCGACCATACCCCAAACAATGGGAGATTGAACGCCAACATTGCGACATCTCAAATAATTTTTAAAACTATGCGACTAAGGTCGCATACATCTAGAACGCTAACTGAAACAACATGATCCTAGGCCGACAGAAAAGGAAAGGAACAAACAAATAATTTTTAAAACTCTGCGACCAAGGTCGCATACATCTAAAAGGCTAATTCAAACAACTGCGACCCAGGTCGTCAGAAAAGAGAATGAAAAACAAATAATTTTTAAAACTCTGCGACCAAGGTCGCATACAACTAAAACGCTAATTGAAACAACTGCGACCCAGGTCGACAGAAAAGGGAAGAAAAAACAAATAATTTTAAAAACTCTGCGACCAAGGTCGCATACATCTAGAAGGCTAAATCAAACAACTGCGACCTAGGTTGACAGAAAAGGGAATGAAGAAACAAATAATTTTTAAAACTCTGCGACCAAGGTCGGAGACATCTACAACGCTAATTGAAACAACTGCGATCTAGGTAGACAGAAAAGGGAATGAAAAAATAAATAATTTTTCAAACGCTACGATCAAGGTCGCATACATCTATAACGCTAATTCAAACAACTGCGATCCAAATCGACAGAAAAGGGAATGAAAAAAATTAGAAAAAATTGCTTTTGTCGCTGTGTTACAAAATTTATAAATTTAAAAAGCGATTCATGATCGGAAGTTTGTGAATCTCTCTTATTTGCGATCATGGTCGCAAGTTTTCAAAAAAACTGAAAGAAATGGAATCAAATCTGAAAAAAATATAATTATTAAAATTTACAAACCCTAAGAAAAATTTGCTTTTGTTCCCCATTACCTTTTTCCGCGAATGATTTCTTTGGCGCCATATGTAGCAAATATATTTTTAAAAAACTCAGAAATATTGTGAAACAATAGCACAAATCTCTTCAGAATGATCAACTGAAAATTTAAATCTGTAAGTTTTTTTGAAAGGAAATGTTTTACATACAGTAAAAAGTTGTGAGGGAGAGTATTTTCGTCAAAGCCACTGTTGAAGTGACTGATAGTAAGTCGGGCGGGATTTCTTTTATTTTTGTCCGCTAAAATTAATGTCAATTTCGTGGCTATTATGTTGCCACGTCCCGCTGGCTGAGAAACTCTCTCAGCTGTCAGTTGAGGTACAGTAACCCCTATATATATATATATATATATATATATATATATATATATATATTATCCGCTGCGGGTGGCGTAGTGGTAAATCATTTCTGTGTGGGCTCAACAACCACGGTTCGAAACACACAGTGGACATATTTACGCCCCCACGAACTACGGCTCTCCCCGGCTCCATGCAGAATGAGACGTGGCTCATGGTTTATCAGCTTGGAGGGGCGGGGCGGTGTGCGCAAGTCTGGGGGATTAGTCGGGTGGCGAAAGTCTCCGGATACCCTTGTTTCAAAATATACATATATACATAAAAATGTATCTCAGCCGCCAGCTTAGAAAGACTCTCAGCCGACAGTGACATGGTGCAATCTGTGCCACAAAACTCGGTAGTCTTTATAAAGATCCCACTTTTGAAAAAACTTAAATTACTAAAAGACCTTACTTTTAAAAAAATGAGTTTTTTTTTGAAATGAGGTTTATATTCCTTATCATTATTTTTTCTATCATTATTTTCGCTCCCTCTCTCTCTCTCTCAAAGTCTCGCGCACATTCAAATCTAGATTTCAAATTTGCAGACAACCTTGATCTTAGAAAAGTGAGATCAGATATTGATTTCGAGTTCGCAGGCATTCTCGATTGTAGTTTTCATCTTCAGATATCTCCATCTCGATCAGTTATCTCCCTGTATCAGATCTCTCTTGCCCTGTCATTTTTTATGTCGAGCTCGAACTATAATTCATATCTGTCACTCCATCACGTTGTCGGCCCTGCCCACTTTCTCCTTAACTGAATATGAATAGGTCTCTTCAAGTGCAACATCATCAACGAATGAAATAAATGCATCAAGAGAGAACTTTGAATGCTGAGGTAGAGGTTAATTTTTTTTCAGATTTATGTATTATTTATGTCATTATTGTTCACAGTCGTTACTGAAAAATTATTATGTATATTGAGACTATAACCTGCATTCGCAATCACAAGTTTCATATGAAAAATGTGACCTTGGTCGCTATCTTCATCAACATCTTTAACTTATTTTGTACTGCTAATGCGACCATAATCGTAGTCCTAAAGTAATTTGAATACTTATTTATTAATTTTTTTTATACGCAGATATTATGTTTTTTGGAATGCGACTAAGCCCGTAGTGGTCAATAAAATAATTTTTAATTGTTATAAATTGCGACCTTAATAGCGGTCCTCAATTATATTAAGTTTGCGACCTTAAGCGTAGTCCTTTATTAGATTAATGTTGTGTTCTTAGTAACAGTCAGATTTTTTTATTAATATTGCGAGCTGAGCCACAGTCCTTATTTTTGTCCTTTAATCCTATAATTTTTGCATTGTTTGTAAATGAAGTGAATTTATTTTTTTAGGAAATGAATTTGCATAACGACATGTGTGAAAGCAAAATGAATTTTCAGAACAGTAATAATAAGTATTATAGGTGACTGTTGAGTTTTCAAAGATTAGATAAAAAAGTAATTAAATATTTAATTGAAGCATTTATGGCGGAAGAACCCCGATACTACTTTTTTCTAGAATTTTATGAAATGAATTGCAAATTTAACTTTTATTGACTTTTTTCTTTTCAGATATTTAATTTTACTATGTTGCATTACTTTACTTTATCCCTATGTATTTTACTATTGATTAGAAAGGACTGCTACTAACGTCGCAGTAACAGAGTATACAAGATTTTAATGACTGCGACTAGGGTTGCAGTCGTAATATAAGATTGAAATTTGTGTTATATGAGGATTGTGATCATGATCACAGTACTAACCTAGTTTGATAATATCTAAATGTATGTGTACTGCGATCTTAATCGTAATTCTTATGTACAATGAGGACTAAACATTTCGAGTACATAATGCAATCATAGTTGTAGTTCATTTAAATTGCTTAGAGTCATACTACATTATGATTGTCAATGTTTGTAGTACATGAATATATTTGTCATCAAATTATTACGTAAATTATACACGTATATGTGAGGAATGCGATCATAGTCGTAGTCGTTGTAAAACCACTTTTTTTTAAAGTTTTGCAAACACTGCGAATTAAAAAGCATGAAAGATACATACTTGTACATGTAATTGAAGAACATTTCAGAAAAAAAAGAAATTCTATTTATAACATATTAATGGTCAGAAAGAGATCTTACATAAATGAGCATTAAAAGCACTAAAAAAGACAAAAAAAGTGATTATCAAAGAACAGAAAATACTAGTCTTCGTCATCACCATCATAATCAAAATTGTTTTCTTCATTCTCCTCGTTTTTCTCTTCCTGCTTGCTTTTCTCTTCTCTCTCATCGACCTCCTCGCTCTCCTTCCCGTCTTCTATTTTGGATACTTTAGTTCGTCGATTAACTCGCATAATGGGTCGTCTGTATCAAGTTCTTCCTCCGATCCGTATCAAGAATCACCTTTAGAGAACATGTTGGAAGAAAGCACGCCTTCAGCATCAGAGGACATGCTTTTATCAAGCATGTCTTCGTCAAGTAGCATGAATAAGCCCCTCATTATGCCCCAAAAAAACTTGATCCTCTTCATGAAGAGTAGGATCAGAAGCAGCATAGGAAAAGATAGTTAAAAGGAGAGAAGTCCAAACTGTTATCAGATTCACTAGACTCCCCTTGGAGAAAGAGGACCAATGGGAGAATGAGTGAAGTTGAAATCAGATTGTTCAGAGGAAGAAGATTCGAAAGACATGATTCAAGAATAAATTGCTTGAGAAAATTTAGAAATCAAATTAAAGAAAAAAAGCACAAATATTTTTTTTCCAGAAGTCAGATCTTTAATATATATTACTTACAGGCACTACAAAAAAGCCAATACTCTGAAATGCGTTTGTAGTAATAATAAGTATTAGAGGTGACAATTGAGTATTCGAAAAAAGATAAAAAGTAATTAAATATTTAATTGAAGCAATTATGACGGGAGAACCCCCAGAGTATCTTTTTTCAAAAATTTATGATGTGAAATAGAAATTAGCTTTTTATAGAATGTTTATTTTCAGATTTTTAATTTTCATATAGTGCACATTTTTCTTTTTCTCGATTAATTTTATTAGTGTTTTTTGAGACGCTCGTTGTATCACGGTGATAGGATATTAGTGACTGCGGCTATGTCGCAGTCATAATATAGTATTTTATAAATTATTTTATATTAGGACTGTTATCACGGCCGCAACGCTAATATACTTTGTTAGGACTGAGTGTTGTTAGGACTGCGACCTCTGTCGCATTTTATAAAACAAAAAAAATTGTAATATGTGGATTGCAGTTAAAGACTACGATTGAGGTCGCAATGCTTAATGATAGCAAGTTTTATGTATTGTTCTTGCACTGCGAACTTGATCGCAGCTCATTTGTGCAATGAGAACTAATCATTTCTGAGTTCATACTGCGATCATAGTCGCAGTTTATTTAAAATGGCATTTTCTGACTAAAATTTGACTGCTAGTTTTGTCTTAGCTATAACAATATCTAGTTTATAATTAACTACGATCATGGTCACAGTTCTTATTACTTGTAAATAAGAAGTCATACAAGACTGCGACCAAGGTCGCAATATTCTAAACAGCTTATTTTTCAAAAATTGCGACTTTAATCGCATTTAAAAAAGAAGTTATACCAGACTGCAGTCAAGGTTGCAATATTTTAAATAACTTAATTTTGAAACACTGCGATTTTGGTCCCAGTATTCTTAAAGCAAATAAATTAAAAAAACTCAAAGTCAGTCTATAACTTGAAATATTTTTAATAATTTATTTTCAAAATTATTAATTTCAAAGATTGAAATTTTAAGTCGCAGTTTTCTTTGAAGAAACAAAGTTAAAAAAACTCAAAATCGCAGTTTAAATTTTGAAATATTTAAAAAACCCCTTATTTATTTCAAATTATTATTTTCAAAGACTGCGACTTTGATCGCAGTTTCCTATGAACGAACAACTTTAAAAAAGGGCTTAAAGTTGCAATCTACAGTTAAACTGTGATTAAAACTGTTTTTACTCCAAATCAGTATTTTTTTAAATAATGCAACTTTGATCTCATTCGTTATAAAAGAAATTTTTTGCTCAGTAATTTCTTCAACGAAAATTTCTCTAAAAATCACAAATTTCTTGCTTGGTAAATATTTGTGTAGGATGAGTTTTTGTTAGATTAAAAGTAAAACTGAGGGTATTTTGGTTAATTGGTATAGTAAAGTAATTGATGACTATTTTAGCGAAATTTTTTGGCTTCGTTACTACTTACATTCTGCCACAGTGTGGCAAAGATTGCGCCACATCGCCGCTGACTGAAAGGCTCTCTCAGCCGGCGGCTGAGGGCAGAAACCCCCTATATATATATATATATATATATAGAGAGAGAGAGAGAGAGAGAGAGAGAGAGAGAGAGATTTGTATCCTTCCAAAAGGATTTGAGTCCGAATCTTTCTTACTCAAATTCAACCTCCCGACATTCAAATACAAGATTCACTCCATTGAAGTTGATTTGTATTATTTCAAGTTATCTATAAACCAAAAATCAAGTGTTTTGAATACTTTTTGCCTATCCATTAAACGGAGCAAAATGGCGGCCGAAAGTAGTGAGTTTGTTAGATCTGTCTTTAGACATACAAATTCTCGATCCGGCCATTTGATTATGATCTACACATTTGAAAACCCCTACAAATCAATTTTTGTTAGGTTTCAAATGTTCTACACCGTTAAACTAACCAACTCACTATTTAAACAATCTGTTTTTCTCCTACTTGATATATAGGCAAAAGTACTCAAAATACTTGATTTTTTGTTTATAGATACTTGAAATAATATATATTAATTTCAACGGAGTGGATCTTGTATTCGAATGTCAGATGTTGGTATTTGAGTGGGAAGGATTCGGCCTCGAATCCTTTTGAATGACACAAGTCTCTCTCTCTCTCTCTCTCTCTCTCTCTCTCTCTATATATATATATATATATATATATATATATATATATATATATATATATATATATATATAGTGGCGATTCGATGAGAAAGCTAGCTTAGGTGAGAAGATGAGAAGGGAGCACAGGACATGGGATTATCTTTTGGGTGGTTAAGATTAGTTTGTGGGTTAGTTAAGGTAGTTTTGGGTTGATTACGTTAGTTTTTGAGTTTTAGTTTTATTTCCTCCAAATCTAATCTCAACCACCCAGAAAATAATCCGACGGTTCCAATGACTTTATTTGTAAGGTTTGTGTGTGTGATAATTATGTGGCCCCAAAGAGGGTCAGGAAAATTTTCCATTAAACCATAATTATCATCTAAGCATTTGCCTATCAAAATGGATTCAGATAGAGCATGACTTGAAATTGAGAACACTTCAAAAAAAAATATTTGAATATGTTTATGCACCAGTTATCAACCTCGTGGAATTGGTGTCAATTTCCTTGCCGGGGTAATTATGAGTGAACAAAGGCCTTGCATTAAACCTTGAAGGTCAATTGGCACACAGATAGACCTGGTGGCAACACTTGTGGGTAACAACCTAATGGCAATACTATGCGAGTTGTGGGGTGGTATGTTCCTTGCCAAGGTAATTAGTGATCAAGAAAATGCTTTGCTTTTAAACCTTCAAGATCAATTGCTGCATGGATCGACGTGGTATGTTCCTGGCCAAGGTAATTAGTGATCAAGAAAAGGCTTTGCTTTTAAACCTTCAAGACCAATTGCTGCGTGGATCGACTTTTCAACCAAGGAGGACCACTCCTTCCCCAGACTTGAAAAGAGTGTACACAAAGAAGTGTCAATGAGATTTTTTCCATAGAAAATAGCCCTCATTTCTCTGGCATAAAATAAATCAAAACTGCCAAATTGAACACATTCTGAAGTTAAAAATGTGTAGGTCTTGGAAAGATACAATATCGCCCCTCAGAAAATTTCTGCAATATTTTTATGATTAAATTGAGATTCTTGGATGACACTCATTGAATGATGTATTAAGATATTACTGGATGGTTAATGTGGCACTTGACGCTCAGTTTGTCGTCAAGTTCTTGGGGAATTATTTCTGTACAATGCATGTGGCACAATTTTTGCTGTCAGGTCACACACACACACACACACACACACACACACACACACACACACACACACACTATGAAACAATTAGTAGTATCTGAGAAGTGCGCAGGTGGAGAACTTTGCATCTAATTCAGTTTGTGAGGTGGTCATAAATAGTATATTTAGACACTTGCATGGACGTTTCTTTGTATGTTGAATATCGGCCTTTTCTTTTTTTTAAATTCTCTTTACTCTCTAATCTTGGCAATAGTGATTTTTCTGGATGACACTGATTAGGTGACGCCTCTATAAGTCTTTGTATTGCTGCTGATGCAGGATGTTTACATGTTCCTTTCTTCATATGCTCTCTGCATGGCACAACGGATGCCTACATATTGTGCAGATCCCATCAACTCCCCCCCACCCCCCCACCCCCCCACCCCCCCCCCCCCGCCAAAAAAAAATAATAATAATAATAATAATGATGATGATGAATAATGAATAATGAATTAAAAAAAGAAAAGAAAAGAAAGGAACAGCTTTAGGAGTCGTTAGGGCTGCCAGAGAAATGTAAGATTGTAGTGTTAATAGTTTGCTTTTGGCTGTTATCTGGCATACTTGTTCTTAGACATGCGTACATTTTTCCTTGTAGTTAGTGATGTGGTCTCTTTAATCAGCTTTACTAGTTTGATTTCTAGTTTCCTACATGCATACCTCTGGTTGTTTTTCTAGTCGTGCATGTGGGTGGAATGGTTGCATGTTAACTCTGATCCTTGCACTTGTATTTATAGTGTTCTGTGCTTCTTAAGTAGGGAATTAAATGATTAAACATATAGTGTGAATTTCAACTTCAGGCGGCACTCAAGCTGAGATCTCAAGTGGATTATATCCATCTTTGTATCTCTTGGCCCATTTAGCTGGAGAATTTGATGTTGCACTTACTTCAAAGTTCTGAAGTTTTATGTTTCTGCAGATGCAACTCCTTGGTCAGGATGATGAACATGGAATTCCTGATGTGGATGGCAATGAGAGCAGCAAGTTTGAGTCTGCTGATACACCTCCTCCCAATACTGATGATGATCCAAGAACGGTATCAGATGATGAGATGCCATCAAATGATGAGACAAGGAAAATGCTTTCAGATGCTATTGCAGATATCGCAATATTGAGGAAGCAGAAGAATGCTGCTGTTCGTTGTGCTCTAAAAACTATGATTAAGCCTCTGAAAGATAACAGTAGGGAAGAAGCTCCTCCCAGAAAAACTGTTCTAGACAGATTTCTGCGAAGATGACGTGGGAAGATTGTTGTGAATTCTATAAACGAACGAACATGTTGTTTATATTGTAAATTTTGTGAATGAATGCATATATCTTCTATGATTTTGTTATATATGTGAATAGTAAACTCATCGTGATAGCTCTCGACACGAGAAATGTTACCTGTGGAGTCCCAAGCTGCTTCTCACTTTCAGTCAGATCTACTTTGTTCGGGCTACTTGCGGCCATTTGAATGTGAATCCCAAAACTTTTTGTGAGTTATTGATTCAGACTATTGTCTTTGTTCATTTCCTTCAATTATTTGTATCTTGTACATTGTATCAGGTCAGGATAAGATTTTTCATCCTTTGATCTTCTTTTTTCGAAGCAATAGTAATGAAAATTTCTTTTGTATTACTACCTTGCTGTCACCATAGCTCTGTAATATTTATTCATTATGGGATTTGATTTCGATACAGTTGGATATAAGATGATTGTCCTACATGAGGTGGATGAAGTAGGATGTGGTACCTTTCAAAATTGCTGGTATCAGCAGATGGCTGCTATTTAATTTATTATAGGTCAGATATAAATTTTTAGGGTATTAAAAAAAAAAAATCACTGTCAGGATGTAATGTCAACCTTGCTTGTGGAGATGCATCTTTTTTCCTTTGTGTGTTTGTGTGTAAACTGAGTTGGCAAGGATTTGAAATCATTTTCACTCAAGGAACTTGATCTATATTATTAAAAAAAATTAAAAAATAAAAATTAAGTATTTTGATTTTTTTTTTTTTTTTGTTGTTCATCAAGTAAGTGTAAAATGAACAATAACAGTGTAGAATTTAAAACCTAAAAAAAATTAGTGTGTGAGAGTTTTTAAATATTTAAATCATAATCAAATAGTTGTGAGAATTCGTACGTCTAAAGTTATAAAAATAACATGCTATTTTCGACTGTTTATTTTGTGCCTACTTGTTGCATAGACAAAAAAATTATAAAATACTTGATTTTTTTATTTTAATTATTTTAAATAATATTGATCAAACATAGTGAATCTTGTATTTGAATATCGTATCATTGAATTTGAATGAGAATAATTCATGCTCAAATCTTTTCGAAAATAACCAGATCTGTGTGTGAGAGAGCGCACGCGCACGTGTGTGTGTGTGTCTATGCATGTATATATTTACACACATATATGTATGTATATGTGTGTGACACACACATGTTTTGAATATACATCCATCATGCACGAAAACATATAATTTTACATCAGGTTGTTCTTTCTTTTAGGCTATGAAAGATAAGAGGATAAATAATTGAACATAACATCTTATAGTGATTTTTCTTGTGAGGTATGAGAGCATTTTAGCCGTTTAGAAAACCTGCCTAATTTTCTTAGTGTGCCCATCTTTTAAAAAATTACATTATCGATCAAATAATTTTAAAAAAATGAAGAAAGATTTCATGCAGTGTCATGGACCGACAGTTGCACACTGTACCGATTACTTCAGGACAACAAGTGAACTCATTAGTTTTCCTTTTTTGTCTTTTTGTTGCTAAATTAAGGAATTTTCAGGACAATAAAAGTGAATTCATTTACTTTTCTTTTTTTATTTCTTTTTTAGCAAAGTTGGGAACTTTAACCAGCACCTTTTAGAACTCATTCTCAGACGCCTCGGTGCACACTAACCAACTTACACATTTCAAAAAAATAAATGCGAGCGATTATTCTTGTTTAGAAAAAAGCCATAGATTATAATGTGCAGAAAGATAATTTTTCTTATCGTTGAGTCTCAATGCAGAAGAGTAAGCAAATAACGCCGGCTATATCTGATTCTAACACCAACGAACCATAAAGGAATACTTTCAGTTAAGAAATACTCGAATTCACAAGCAAATAACTTGAATTTACGAGTAAAAGATAACAACTCGAATTCACGAGCAAATTAAGAGGAAAAATCAATTGTAATGATCAAAGTTGAATAAAAATTACAAAGATACAATGACATTTAATAGACAAAATAAAGAAATACCACTCTAGCTAGGAAACCTAATTACATGAAAAAAAATAAAATCAATCAGAATTCTAATCGGACCCAAAAACAACTCCTAAACATAATCAAATTTTCTGATACAGAAGTGAGTGACAAAGTTAGTCGACTAGTGAAAAGCTCAGAAAATTACCAACTCTTTTTTGAGCCAAATTATAGACTATTGAGATTGTATTAATTGACTACTGAGATAGTTAGTCCACTAATCTTAATGATTAGTTGACTAATGCGAATCTTGTTGCTACCACTGACTTGTCTTTCAATATTAGTCCCTCTCTCTTCTAAAGAACTCGTCATCGAGTTCCAATCAATCAAACCATGAACGATGCCATTTTTAGCATATACCGCCTGAGGAAAGTAGTATGATTTTAAGATCTTTACGCCGCCTCGAAGATCTTCCAAAGTATAATTGGCGATAGAACTTGACACACCGTGTAGAATAACTATAGTCATGTGATATGGAATAAAAAGCACCATCTTAGAAAATCTGAATCTTTTCCACTTGTAACTCGATAAGTCGTACATCTCCTTATTGTTGTAACTCAATGATGGATCATGCTCTCGTCGCGCCCACGTACCCATAATAGGTGATATGAACTTGAAGAGTTGAAAACTTTCATCTCTAGCACTCTCCTCCCGCATGAAAGGATCTTTGAAATCAAGGTGGTTTAAACTCGTCCAACAATAGTCTCAACTCCTCGGGAATCTCAACAAGTAGAGTGTTTTTTTTTTTTTTTTTTTTTTTTGACAACTAAAACAGAAATTTGTTTTGTTTCCTTCCATTCCATCAAAAACTCGCCTTGGTTGCATATTGATATGAGTTTAGGCTTTTTCTTTTTTTTTCCGGCTTTGGAACAGGTGGAATAGGCTTTATGACAACTCTTTTACCCTTTCAAGTGAACATATAGATGCTTTCTTTACTTTTATGGGTAGCGTCTGTTGGCCCAGAGCTCTTTCACCTTAGTTTTGATGATGACCAACTTATGAAGGTTAGTTTACTAATAATATTATGTTTATATAGTTTCAATTATTAATCAAGATATTAGTAGGTGTCTACCTTCAATAAAGAAGTTTTGAAGCTAACACATGTAGATTCAAGAGCTCGCGCGTCAAAATCGCATCTAGCACTTAGTTGGAGTCAAGCTCGTTGGATCGTGTTTTGATCGAGTCGACTTGGAGGAGTTTTACAAGAAGACTTTGGTTTGTATTTAGTTTAGTTTGTTAAAGGATAGAATATAATTTTGAAGCTCAAGTTCACACACACACACAAATTCAATATGTTTGGTTTTCAGTTTAACCGGTTTTAATTTTCAAGTACACATATATCGGGTTGTGAATTTTAACCAGTTTTAGTTCTGCTAATCTGCTGACACCCTATTACATTTCTTATCATAACTTTTATTCTTATATTAAAATAACATGATTTGAATTGCATTTCAAGGATAACATTCAGGGCTACATTTCTTATTCAACAATTATTTTCTGATTCAAATGTTAAAGTTATCAAATATTGGGTTGAAATCTGTTATTGTTCTGAAAACAGTTTCCAGTTTCTGATTTGACACCTTTCAGTATTTTATTGATAACTTTCTATTCTGAAATAATATTAAGTTGCTTTAAGTTGCATTAAAAAGAAGACTTAAATATTTACAAATAAGTCCTTATAATTATTTTTGAATTCTCGCATTTCAGGCCTGTAAACTATGCTCAAAGTTGACCAACAGTCTGCCAAATTGGCAGAATGGCTAATTTTCTAGAAGCTGATTTTAACATGTTTTTAAAACGTGTTTTGTTGAATTTTAAGAGTTAATTTATTTCTTTTAAACCTGGTAAAACTATTCTATATTTGCTCTTCTAAAATCCTATATAAAGGGGTTATTAGGGTTGAGTTTAACACAACAACAAAAAAAATTCAAAAATCAAAGTTTTAGGATTTCAAGTGAAAGAGCTTTTTCTTTTCAGTTTTGTGTTATTATTTTCAAAAGTTTTCTTCAAATTTTGGTTTTTAAAATCTCTCTTCTATTTTTAAATTTCACTTACAAAATTTTGAGCTTCAATCTTGTATATTATTCTCTAGGCTTTTGTAAAAAAGTTTTTTTAAGAGAGAGTTTTTGGTCTTTTGATCACCCAGTGCTTATTGTATTGTTGCTATGCTACCTCTGGATTAGAGGAGTGTGTTGGGGAGTTGTGTACTCCATAGCAGTTGTAATTCTTTTGGTGGAAGTTCTAGTGGATTGAAAATCCTTCACGGTGGTGAAGGCGGGGACGTAGAGCGGTGGCTCGAACCTCGAAACAAATCTCTTTGTTTGCGATTGATTTCTTGTCTCTCTTATCTACTTTATATTCATTCATTCATTGTCGATCTATACTCATTACAATAAGATTGCATTGAGCACCTCAAACTCTTATCTAGAGTAATCACGGAGAAGAAGTTCAGAATGCTTTACCAGGTACACGGCTTCTAATCTTTCTTTGCGTGATCGTTTGCAACATCTCATTTTTATTTTGCATTGAATATTGAATTGATTAGCCTTACACCTATTCACCCTCCCTCTAGGTGTAATTTCAGCGTCAATATCATGTTTTCATGATCTTTCCAAAAGAGTATAACACTTGTCCATATCAACAACATCACAAGCAATAAAATCTTGATAGAATTTGCCAATGGAAATAAGAACATTACATAGATCCATTACCTGAAAAGAGGGGCCCTTCTTTATCCATCCAATGATGTAAGGATGCCGGTGTGGTTCCGTTTCTACCTTCAAGTAGTCTACAAGTGCCTTAAAAATAATATTCTCGCAACTCTCATTGTCAATGATGAGGTTGCATGCTTTGCTCTTGACCAAATACCTCGAATAAAGGATTTGATGTCGATGCATAATGTCATATGCCTTCTGGTTGCATAACAATCTCTAAATAACACAAACTACAGGATCTCCATGATTTTTGACAAAGTCAGGATCACTTACTTCCTTAATCATGACTCCTTCTTCGTCATCTCCGTAATCCGCCACATTGACTTGCTTCCTCTTAGGTCATTCATTAGACCTGTGCCAACACCTGCTAACACCGGGCTTGGCATAGAAATTCTCTTTGCTCTTTGCGATGGTGATAGTTATTGTTGTCGGTGCTGACAAAGGGGCTTTGATCATCTGTTGAGCTGGCGGTTAATCAATCATTGCGGAACTCGGCTGAATTTCTTCACCATATGATGGCTCTTCAATTGACATCAGATGCCTGAAAAGGGAGCTCTGCTTTGTATCGGCTCAATTTTCACGACCTTATTGTGAGCTTCATTAACAGAGAAGACATCATGAAGGATCATGCGTTCTTGGATGGGGTACTTGTTGTGCCCGCTCGCTGCGCCAGCGGCGGAGAACACAACAAGCACGCTTGAGGAATCCGCCCACCTGGCGGAGACTCGATGCAGCCGGAGAAACAACCAACACGACAGGAACAACGAACAACAGAGAAAAGAAATCAACACAATATTTAACGAGGTTAGGCAACGTGCCTACGTCCTCGGGGCAAGGGAGAGAGAGATTTTATTGATTCAATAATAAATTACAAATTATTCCTTCTTCAAGGAATTTCCAATGGAGATTTTCAGTGGGATACAATTTGGGATACAATACATGAGGCCTCTAGCCTCTATTTATAACCACAGAGTCCCTAGATTTATGAAAACTCAGGTTGGATTCAATCCCATCCAGAAAAGGAATTCGAATCCTAAAAGGAAAGTCAAACGCGCCTGTTGGTTGACCGGCCGGTCGACCGACCCATGCCACGGTCGACCGGCCCGGTCGACCGCGCCCAACCGAGAGCGAGCCCTTGTCAGTCGGTCGACCGGGGACGGTCGACCGCTCCTTCCTGTGCACGCTCGTGCACGCCAGTCGACCGGCGGTCGACCGGCCTCCTCCACCGGTCGACCGGGAGATCGACCGGGAGCACAATCTGGCCTGCTTAATGCGTCGTTTCTCGCTTCCTTTGTCGTCCGATCTCTGTGCTATCTCCTTCCATCTCCTCTATCTCCTCTCTCCCACAATTCTCTACCTCGGTGAAGATTTTTTAAATCTGAGCCGATCTCCAACGAACTCCAGTCTATCACCTGGAGAAATCGACACACGATCTCGGCTTGCGCGCTCCGGACGAAATCGACACACGATCTCGGCGAAATTGACACACGATCTCGGCTTGGAATCTGTAGCTCAGCTATCTACTGGAATGTACCACACATGCCTTCCTTACACTTCACCTTAGGAGAACTTCCATGCATGCCGATCACCGAACGTGGCTCCTACTCCGCAACTTCATGACCTCACGAAGAACTCATCATGAGCCAACACTGACTCTCCAACTGACTAGCTCTATCTAGTCTACATGTCTTCAGTTGACGGTCCAACCAAGTCTGAGTAGAACACACCGAACACTATCATCGGCTTCAACAACTAGATGCACACCCCTCCTATGCAAGCTCAACATCTTCTCACCAGAAGATCAACCTGTTCATCGAGATTACAGCACCTCACCTCTACGTGAAGTCCAATTAGCTACAACACTTCACCTCTACGTGAAGTCTCTCCACCTCTATGTAAAGTTCCAATCAGCTTCTCGAGAACCCAAACAACTTCATACGAGTTGCTTCACTAAATGACTGCGCCTTTACGGCTGCCTACGTATCTTGCCCAAGGGATCAAGCCAACCGTAGTTCATTCAAATGAGCTCCATCAAGCTCAAGCACTTGTACCTGAATCTACAGCAGCGAACCTGTCTGGCTGAGTCATATGAACCTCCTCACGACCATCATGGAGAACAACGGCCATCAACTTGAGCTTGTCGCGATCACAAGCTTGAGATTCATGCTTCTTTACCCACAAGCGTGGTTTTACCTTGGTTCCAATGGCTGCAAACAACTCGACATCCTCAACAATGTCTTCAACCTATTCAGCATCAACCTTGGCTACATGATCTCCACCCGGTGTCACATCCGGTGAAGACTTCTCTGATACCGAACCAACTGGAGATGGTGGAGTAGCATCAACCTCCACCCGCTGCGATACTTCCTTGGTCTCCGTCCTCTTACCTGCTGAGAGACGGTAGACTTCAACACTGAAGTCTCTTCAAATGTGACATGCCTACTCAACACGATCTTCTTATTTTCGGGGTCCCACAACCTGTAGCCATTCCTTTTGACACCCAAAAATACAAACCTCTTTGCTCGCGGATTCACCTTGCCATTCTTGGAGCTGAAGTAGGTCAAACTTCCAAATTCCCGCAGCAAACCATGATCTTGAGTAGCTTTCCCAGACCAAATTTCTAATGGAACTTTACCTCCTATCGTAGTCGATCCATTTATGAGATGGCTAGCATACCTAATCGCCTCAGCTCAAAACGATTTGTCTAATCTTGCATTAGACAACAACCACCGAACCTTCTCCAGTAAGGAACGGTTTACTTTCTTAGCCACCCCATGTATACCTGTTGTGAAGTGAGTAGCAATACCAGTGTTCTGGCTAAATCGTAGGAATTGGTACATGTCTCTTTCAACATTACCAATCTGTAGCTCCTTGATCATCCTACCTATTTGCTTCTCCATTCTTCCTCTCCACTTCAACATATCTAGGGCTTCACTCTTTTGTCTCATGAGATATATCCAACAATTCCTAGATAAACTATCAACAAAAGAGACAAAGTACCTGTGACCTCCAAGCGATGCAGTCTTAGCATGTCCCCAAACGCATACGTGAACACAATCAAGAAGACCTTCTGAGCGGTAAGTACTGATGCTGAATTTCACCTTCTTCTTGTCCAGAACGCTGTGTTCACCTTCCAAGTTGCAGGTAGCAGCACCTTTCATTGATCCCTTCTTTGCAGGAGCTCGCAAAGACTTTTCTCCTCCCTGTCCGACCTTCACTTGTCAGACCTTCTTGCAACTATCATATGAAGAATTAGAAGTCTCCACCTGACCTGTAACTGTACTACTCTTCAAGTAGTAGAGATTGTCCCTGCGGACGCCCTTCATCACCACCGTCGAGCCTTTGATCATCTTGAGAACACCATCTCGAACATATATCACCAGACCCAATGCTTCCAAAGTGCCAACAGAGATAAGATTCTTTTTGAGTTGAGGTACATACCTCACCTCCTTCAATTCTCGTACTATCCCATCATCCATCTTGATACAGACTGTACCCATCCCTTCTATATTACACGGATGATCATTATCCATGACCGTGTAACATCATCCAGCTTCTCAAAGCTAGAAAACCAGTCCCTGTTCGGGCACACATGATAGGCGGCTCCGGTATCCAAGATCCACTCAGTATTATCTGAGCTACAAACAGTAGGGGTAATAACAGAGAAAGAGAATATCAATGAGTCTGAGTCTGATCCATCTGCCTGTGAGGTACTGCCTTGAGTACTGATCACCTTTGTAAGATTTGCCTCAGTCTTTGACTCCATCTTCTTACCTTTGGCCTTCGGGCATTCAGCTTTCCAGTGTCCTAGTTCCTTGCACAAGGCACACTGATTCTTCTTCAGATTTCAGAAGTCTGATCTGGACTTCGATCTCCCCTGATCATCTCTTCCCTTCCCATTAGAACTTCTGCCTCTTACTTTCAATGTCTCATATGTAAGAAGCTTCGATGGTGGTTCAAGTGTTCATTGACGGAGCATCCTCTTTGCATCTGAAACCCATAAAGCTGCAATCGCGATTCTACGCTCTTCGTCAGATACTTCTTCTCCAGGATCTCCCATAGCTGCCTAGCAGATGTCTGATGCAACACCAGATATTTGATGTCTTGTGTCAGACAAGACCTGATCAAGCTACACGCCGAACGGTTCATCTTGTCCCAATCTTCTTCCATCATTGATGCGCGCTTCTTCTCTAACCGTAGAGTGTCTTCGAGGTTTGATGCCGTCAGCGCGTCCATAACCTCACACCTCCACATACCAAAGCTGTTCGTGTCGTTGAACTTCACCACATCAATCCTTAGATGTGGATTCATCGATCTCATTGATGTACTTTCTCCAGTCATCTTCTCAACTGATTCCTCAAAGCAATGCAGAAACAAACGGAGTTAGATAAAACAAACTAGATAAAGACAGGATCTTTACTTCCACGCAAAACCCTCGAAGAGTTTTCAAAACTATCTACTCCTCCAAACTGATTCCTTGAGCAATCTACACGCTGTTTTGAGATCGACACACGATCTCACAAACAGTCCCAACGCTGATTTGAGATCGACACACGATCTCCGTCAAACAGTAATTGATGCCCTTAAATCAACAGATGATCCCACATCGAACCTGCGATGCTCTGATACCACTTGTTGTGCCCGCTCGCTGCGCCGGTGGCGGGGAACACAACAAGCACCCTTGAGGAATCCGCCCACCTGGCGGAGACTCGATGCAGCCGGAGAAACAACCAACACGACAGGAACAACGAACAACAGAGAAAAGAAATCAACACAATATTTAACGAGGTTCGGCAACGTGCCTACGTCCTCTGGGCAAGGGAGAGAGAGATTTTATTGATTCAACAATAAATTACAAATTATTCCTTCTTCAAGAAATTTCCAATGGAGATTTTCAGTGGGATACAATTCGGGATACAATACATGAGGCCTCTAGCCTCTATTTATAGCCACAGAGTCCTTGGATTTATGGAAACCCAGGTTGGATTTAATCCCATCCAGAAAAGGAATTCGAATCCTAAAAGGAAAGTCAAACGCGCCTGTCGGTCGACCGGCCGGTTGACCGACCGATGCCACGGTCGACCGGCCCGGTCGACCGCGCCCCACTGAGAGCGAGCCTTTGTCAGTTGGTCGACCGGGGAGGGTCGACCACTCCTTCCTGTGCACGCTCGTGCACGCCGGTCGACCGGGCGGTCCACCGGCCTCCTCCACCGGTCGACCGGGAGATCGATCGGAGCACAATCTTGCCTGCTCAATGCGTCGTTTCTCGCTTCCTTTGTCGTCCGATTTCTGTGTTATCTCCTTCCATCTCCTCTATCTCCTCTCTCCCACAGTACTTCTGATGTACTTTGTCGCTTATTGTTCTTCCATCATTGGTAAATCGTATAGTGATGAGAGGCAATAAAACTCCTCAGTGTACACCGCAATGATCATTGTACCTTATTTATAGTGTTTAAATTAGTTGTAAATGATTTGTTGATAATCAGATGAAAGGAATCTATATTGCAGGAATTGCTTCATGTGTCTTTATGTCATCAAGGGTAGTTTGCCTTGGCGCCTCCTTATGATTTGTAATTGGTCTCACAATGCGGTTGCTTCTCTCTTGAGTTTGTATGCTATGAACTTGACATACTTCTCCTCGAGGACGTAAGCCATGGCGAAAAACGTCTCCATTTCACAGACCAAATCAAAGAAAGATTCGACATCAAGGTTCCCACTAAATGAAGGAATCTCGATCTTCATCATATATTCATTACGATTTGAGTAATTTCTTCTCCTATCATGATTAGGAAAAGGAAATCCTCCTCTCCTGTTAGGATTAGGATTGGCCATCCGCCTATGAGCTCGCCCGTAAGCCATCCCTCCATCATAAGCTCTATTTTCGAAGTCTTCTTCTTGATAGAAGGGGTTCACTACTAGCAACTTGATTTGTATCAGATTTTCGAGCAAATATTTTCTCAATTTTTTTCTAAGCTTAATTCTTGAAATATCTATTACGTCGAATTTCTGACGCAAAATTACAATATTGCGTCGAATTTTTGACATAACCATTATGACGAGGGTTTTTGCGGCGGCACATTTTGATGCAAATTTTTGACTCAAACATCAAATTTTCGATGCAAATTGCCCAAATTCGACGCAAATTTTCAACGCAATTTGACGGATTTTCTAGTAGTGGCTGTTCGATTCTTTCTCATCGAAAAGATCTTCATACTAAAAATTCCGTAAAGGATGCCTTGGTGGTGGTTGATGTGGTGATGATTGATATGGTGGAGGTTGATTTCCTAGAGGTTGATATGGTGGTGGTTGATTTGGTAGAGGTTGGTGTGATGGTTATTGATTTGGTGGAGGTTGTGGGGTGGAGGAAGATTACTCGATGACTGATCTCGCCCGTATACATACCATCGACTAGATCTTGGTTGTCAATCTTGAAGGACAATCTCTTGATTTCTTGGACCACACAGTCAAAAGTTGACTCAAGAATGATCCTCCCTTCAGCAACTCCCCTCTTGCGAAAAGGCTTTGCGATTCGTCGTCGTCTCCTGATAGGTAGTAAAAAATGCATATTTATCACTACATTTACTATCACATTTTCATATTTATTCCTACAATTATGCACTATTACTAATGTTTTATTATTTAATGTGTGCAAGCCTTGAGTAATTAATTAAATAAAGAATAAAGCCTAAATAAGCCCAAAAGCCCCAAAAAGCCAATGTGCAAGCTCAAGTGCAAAAGTTGCAATTACCAAGTGCCAAAGTTGCAATTACCATGTGCAAAATTTGCAATTACTAAAAGAAGAGGAAAGGGATAGACTTCTACTCAATCCTAATTACTTGCAGGATAAGGATAAAGATAAAAGGAGGAGAGTGCAAAGATAAAATTCATTTTAAAGAGATTTGAATTTAGGGTAACTTGCTTCCCAAGTTATCCCGAATTTTTAAAATAAAGAGTCGGTACGCCAGAATTAAAAAGATATACCCAGATGGACGGACCAGAGGAGGCCACGCGAGAAAACGCGTGGCCAGTTGCCACAGAATGGCAGCAGAAGCGCAGCCATAGCTGCGTTTCGCGGCAATACAGATGAGTCTGGCGATCAGTTTTCGTGGAGGAGTCGTACCGGGACTCTACTTCTTCTATCCCCTATAAATACCCCTGCAGAGCAACAGAGAAGGGCGAACAGTCGAGTACAGAAACAAATTTAGGGTTTTTCTTAGGCTAATTTGTAGATTGTAACTTAGGTTTTTTTATTTTCTTTTTTGTAATTTTTAATTTTCTTTATGCAACTGAGAGGAGAGGATACTTTCATGGAGGAAGGAGATCAAGCTTGTACTGAGGTGACATCGGTGTAAGTAATCTTTTCTTCCATTGTTAATTGAATCAAATCGAAGTTTGCTTCTTTTTTTCTATTCCTGTTTTGTTTTTGTTTCCCTCTTTTGTGTTTGTGGATCCATATGAAACCAAGAGCTTCGAAGTTGCCTTCTCCTTGCAAGAGTCGTTGATGGTTTATTGTGATGAATATCTATTTTCATGATAGTATAGCTCGCCTTTTATTTGTAGTATAGATCAGGAATAGGGAAGATTTCATATTCCATGCTTCGTTCGCCTTCAAAGAAAGGTACATCATTGACACGGTTCCAAGGTAAGCAGACGCCAAAGAGATAAGTAAGTTTTTAGTTTTTAGTTTTCTTTCTTTTAATTTTAGTGTAAATCACCAATTCCCATTCTTTTTCACACTTCTTCATTATAAATATCATTGTAAATAACATTATAAATAAATAAAAGAGAACTTACTAAACAAGCTTCCATCGCTAGTCCCTCCCTGTGGATCACGACCCGCATAGCCACTTGCTATAGCGGTAGAATTGAGCACCCTGCACTATTGTTTTAAAAATTCTGAAATTCTGTATTTTGTGTGCACGTAAAACCTCAATCAAAATTTTGGCGCCGTTGCCGGGAAGGGACAGTAAGTTTCTCTCTAAAATAAAACTAATTATTGATTTATTTATTCTTTTTGTTTGCAGGATCAGAGAACAGGAAAACTAACAGCAGTAAAGGACATATAGCAACTCTGTGCCTCTGCCCTCGAAGGCAGAGCAGCAGAGCCTACTACAGAGCCGCGTTTGCGCGGCAATAGCCGCGTTTTCGCGGCCTGTGTAGTTCACTACTCACTCTGTTTTCTGCAGGTTGCTGCAAATTGAAAGATTTGTTTACTGCTCTGTTAACTTTTCTCTGTGATCACCCTGCACACTGCTAATTAATTAATAGTAACCTATTTGTTGAAAAATAAAAAAATTAGACTCTTGCATATAGGCACGTGTCTATTTAATTTTTTAATTTATGTTGAAGAGTGCTGGAGACAAGGTACGTTCGCATTGTATATAGACTAGGAAGCACCCTGGCTGATTTACTGCTTTTGAGCGAATATTTGTCTATTGCTTTACACTTGCACTAAATTGACTTAAGGGCTTGTCCTATAAATAAGATAAGGTAGGGATTTCATCACCCTTCCTTGGCCCACAAACAATCTCCTCACTCACTAACCCAAGCTAACTAAAAATGAGTAGACGTTGGCCCTAGGGACATCTCGGACTCAATTAGGAGATTATCCTAAGGGGGAACGGTGTTGGAATTTGACTCCTGCCAAATCAGTGTCTAGGAAGGGGATTGAGGGCCGAAAGCCCGAAGATTGGTGGTTATTTATTTAAGAAACGTCTTTGACGGAAAACCTCCCACCAATCTTGCCCTGACCTGGCTGATTAGCTTGTGGTCAAAGTCTGCATTATACCTCCCGTGGACAGTCTAACCAGTTAGGAGTCGTCTAGGTCACAGGTCTACCCTAACTTAGGTTAGAATCTTTTTCTTTTTTGTTTGCTTATTTGTTTGTTTTCTTTTTCTTTGTTTGTGTTTTATTTGTGATATGGCTTATAACAACAATTTTTCAATTTTAATAATAATAATTCATATTACACATCAACCTCTTTTTCGGATATTACCAACCCGGCATATCATAACTTTAACCTACCTAGTGTGCCAGATTGGTCTTATCCGAATCATTACATGCCTCAGTCCCAATACTATGAACAAGACTGGAATAATCATCACTACTCTTCACAGAGTCAATGGGGATACAACGCCCCTGAGCCATATTGTCAACCACCTGTTCAACCATTATCTTCATATACTTCTTTTACCACATCACCAATGTTTCAGTCCTCCAATGATCCAATCGATAGGTTAGAAGAAAAAGTGGATCGTTTGCAAGATATAATGAATGATCAAATTTTTAGACTTTCAAACATTCTTGAACTAACCAACCAAGTTGATAGGAACCAAGAATCATTCTGTCTAGAAGACCTTGATCAAAATTCAATTTCATCACATCAATATGAACTTGATCAATCCCAATCCTTGGACAAATTGGCTAGTTTTAATTTCAATGAGATTGAATTAGATTGTGAATGTGAACCCGATCCCCAACTTTGTGATTCAGTTTCCATCTTCGAATCTATGTTGACTCCGATATTCTTACCCAATTTGGACCAATTTTCTGAGCCAACATTTATTCCCGTACCCATAGATCATGAAATTGAATCACCCATTTTTGATGATCATCATATTAAACTTGACCAATTTCATACTTTTGAAAGTCCCATTGACAAATTGGCAAGTTTTCATTTTTATGAAATTGAACTCAATGAGATATGTGACCTTGATTCTCAAATTTATTGTGATCGAGTTCAAATTCCCGAATCAATATTGACTCCTGTTCTGTTACCCGATTTAAGTAATATTTTAGAGTCAGTTTTGATTCCCACACCTGTCATTCTTGAAATTGAATCACCAATAGTAAGTCACATTCCATTGTGGGAAAATGATTGTGGACTTGAGTTTCAATTCTTGGACTTGGACTCAACGCTTGAACCAAAACTAACTCTCGAACCCCACGTCAATTTTTCCGAGTTTGTATTGGTTCCTGAACCTATCATTCTTGAGTCCAAGTCAACCATTCTATCAAGTCACATTCTTTTGTTGGACGTAGGTATAGACCAAGATGACTCTGTGATGATTTTCCAGGATTGGTCATGTAAAGGAAGTAAGTTTCACGATAGGATCTTCCATGATCCTATTCATACTAGGGACTGTAAACATGTAAATAGAAAAGAGGTCAATAAAGGTAGGTTCCGTGAACTATCACATTATCTTGATTAGGTAGCAACGCTTGGCCCAATCAGACCACCACCGGAACCACTCCCTAAGGTAAAATTTTTCTTCCCTTTCTTCTTTTTCATGCATACATGCATTCATTCATACATTGAAGACAATGCATGAGATAGTTGTGGGGGAGGATTTACTAACATACTAACATAGTTAGATACTAACTAACAAAATTTAAAAAAAAACTTTTTGAAAAAGGGACAATATTTTGACTTATCTTTTGAAAAAAAATCTAAGTTAGTCTTAAGAATTAGGAAAATCATGATTAGGATTTCTAAAAATTTGGTCAAAATAAATAAATTGTTAAATTTTTAGGTATAGGAGGAAAAATTGAATAAGTAATTAGTCTTGATTTTTACCTTAATGAAATGTGCATACCTAATGCACTCACACATCTAGGATTCTAAGACAAAGACTCTTGTGCCTTATAAATAAATAATAATAAAAAAAATTTAAAGAAAAAAAAGAAAAAAAAGGAATTCACTAATTAAGCTGGATACATGTGCCTCAAGAAGCATCAGTATTCACGCCTAAAGGTGATTTTATAAATAAAGTCCTTAGTTTTGTGGCCTAGTTCACTTGAATCCTTAAGTCCGTGGGGTGTTTTCTCGCCTGGTGCCCTAAAACCGATCGGTTTGGGAGCCACCGACTTTAAGTTTGCTACATGGGTGGGTTAGAAAGCCTAAGAAAACTAAGAAATATTACTTATATGTGTACTAACACATCTAATAGTCAATTAGTTAGGTATGAGGGCCTCAAGAAGCCTTCATGCTTACACGAAAGAAAATTAGATGAGTTATACATATTAAAAAGAAAAGAAATAAATAATAATAAAGAGGCATGAGAGTCCAAGTTAAGGAATTCCTAGTAAAGATTCATAAGGATGCATGTGACTTTTGGTAACGAAAAAGACTATACAATAATTCAGTTTTGATCCTTACCTAAAAAGGATAACAATTTACTATATAAAGACAAGTTTAAGAATGAATAAAAATGATAATTCTAAAAACTTATAGACTACTTAGTCTCTTCAAATATATTTCAAATATTTTCTTTTTTTTATGGATTTTGTGGGTGTAATCCGCTGAAAACCTTCACGAGACAACACTCGTCCTCTAGGGTAACCTAGGAGTTCAACGGCTTGTTGCACGTGCTAAGTGCAACCGTGATGCCTACGAAAGTGAGTTAGGATAGATTAGTTTTTCTTTTTTTTATTCTTTTTGATTTTTACTCGAGGACGAGCAAAAAGATAAGTGTGGGGGTGTGATAGGTAGTAAAAAATGCATATTTATCACTACATTTACTATCACATTTTCATATTTATTCCTACAATTATGCACTATTACTAATGTTTTATTATTTAATGTGTGCAGGCCTTGAGTAATTAATTAAATAAAGAATAAAGCCTAAATGAAGCCCAGAAGCCCCAAAAAGCCCATGTGCAAGCCCAAGTGCAAAAGTTGCAATTACCAAGTCCCAAAGTTGCAATTACCATGTGCAAAATTTGCAATTACTAAAAGAAGAGGAAAGGGATAGACTTCTACTCAATCCTAATTACTTGCAGGATAATGATAAAGATAAAAGGAGGAGAGTGCAAAGATAAAATTCATTTTAAAGAGATTTGGATTTAGGATAACTTGCTTCCCAAGTTATCCCGAATTTTTAAAATAAAGAGTCGATACGCCAGAACTAAAAAGATATACCCAGATGGACGGACCAGAGGAGGCCACGCGAGAAAACGCGTGGCCAGATGCCACAGAATGGCCGCGGAAACGCGGCCATAGCCGCGTTTCCGCGGCAATACAGATGAGTCTAGCGATCAGTTTTCGTAGAGGAGTCGTACCGGGACTCTATTTTTTTCATCTCCTATAAATACCCATGCAGAGCAACAGAGAAGGGCGAACAGTCGAGTACAGAAACAAATTTAGGGTTTTTCTTAAGCTAATTTGTAGATTGTAACTTAGGTTTTTTTTTTAATTTTCTTTTTTGTAATTTTTAATTTTCTTTATGCAACTGAGAGGAGAGGATACTTTCATGGAGGAAGGAGATCAAGCTTGTACTGAGGTGACATCGGTGTAAGTAATCTTTTCTTCTATTGTTAATTGAATCAAATCGAAGTTTGTTTCTTTTTTCTATTCCTGTTTTGTTTTTGTTTCCCTCTTTTGTATTTGTGGATCCATATGAAACCAAGAGCTTCGAAGTTGCCTTCTCCTTGCAAGAGCCGTTGATGGTTTATTGTGATGAATATCTATTTCCATGATAGTATAGCTCGCCTTTTATTTGTAGTATAGATCGGGAATAGGGAAGATCTCATATTCTATGCTTCGTTCGCCTTCAAAGAAAGGTACATCATTGACACGGTTCCAAGGTAAACATACGCCAAAGAGGTAAGTAAGTTTTTAGTTTTTAGTTTTCTTTCTTTTAATTTTAGTGTAAATCACCAATTCCCAATCTTTTTCACACTTCTTCATTGTAAATATCATTGTAAATAACATTATAAATAAATAAAAGAGAACTTACTAAACAAGCTTCCATCGCTAGTCCCTCCCTGTGGATCACGACCTGCATAGCCACTTGCTATAGCGGTAGAATTGAGCATCCTGCACTATTGTTTTAAAAATTCTGAAATTCTGTATTTTGTGTGCAGGTAAAACCTCAATCACTACTATCATCAGAAAGTTACCGAAGCTTTGATACCACTTGACGCAGATAAGAAAGCGAACAACGCCGAGTAGATATCGTTTTAGGGTCAACGAACCCTAAAAGAATACCTGTAGGTAGGAAAGTACTCGAATCTATGAGCAAGTAACTTTGATCCACAAGCAAAAGATAACAACTCAAATTTACGAGCAAATTAAACGAAAAACTTAACTGTATCGATCAAAGTTGAGTAAAAGTTACAAATGACATTATACAGGCAAAATAAGAAATACTATTATAATTAGAAAACCTAATTACATAAAAAAGTAAAATCAATCAGAAATCAAATCGGACCAAAAAAGCAACTTCTAAACAGTATTAGATTTTCTGACATGAAGATCGATAAAAGAATTAGTCGACTAATAGAAGAGGTTAATTGACTAATGAAAAGCCCAGAAAGTCACCAATTCTCTTTTGAATCAAATTAGTCAACTAATCTTGATGATTAATTAGACTAATGCGAATCTTGTTGCTGCCTCCGCCTTTATTTTCCTGCATCACAACCATTAATGAGCGCATTAAATATACTCCAAAACAAAAATTTACTCTCTTTTTTTCCACGCAATCCACATCAGCTGCTCCGTCTCAAGCAGCATTTGTCTCATCCTCACCCCAGTTGTCAATCAAACACTGGTCCACCAACAGGCCCTCAAAGGGCCGGAAATTGGCTGTTTCCTGTTCGATTCCCCCACAGCGGATCGGAAGCTCCCCCATCGCAAAAAGGGAGGGGAACCGGGAGCGGACAAGCACAAGGGTTTCCTTCTTCTGCCTGTTCCCAGATTTTCATTTTCTCTCTCCTCTTGGTTCTTTCGCTCTCTCTCTCCCCCCCCCATTCCCAAATCCCGTCGAAGAGAGAGAAAGCTGGGGACAGAAATTCGAAATTAGGGCTCGGGTTGGGTTTCGTCCTCTCAAAATTCACCTCATCTTGTTGAATCTTTTATATTCGAGGGAGGAATAGCCGGAGAAGAGGATGAGTGTGAATCCGGTGCCGTCCTCGAATTCTCATGGGAACCTCGACGAGGAGATTGCGCAGCTCATGCAGTGCAAGCCTCTGTCCGAGCAGGAGGTGAGCTAAGCTAACTCTTCGATCCGTTTCAAATCTCCGTTTTGTTTCTTGTTTTGGCTTCGAATCGTGGTTTTTGGCTGGATTTGGGCCGTTTTGGTGATCTTTGATGATTTGAGGGGTTGATCGTGAGAAATGGGGTTTTCGTACCGTGATCTGTGAATATGCGTGAGTTTCTTGAAACTAGGGTTTCTGCTTTGGGTGAAATTTGGTGGAAAGGGGACTTTAGATGTTTGTTATTTGGAATTCGTGCTGGATATCTTGGATCTATAGAAAACTTGCCTTTTAGCCGTTATTTTTTGTGAGGATATAAATTTGAAGGGAATCATGAATTTTGTGGCTTCATTTTTGGGAAGTTATCATTAGAGAGTTGATTGCATTCAGAATATACGGAATCCTTAATTTGTATAGTGGAATATTTTAGAGGTCTCTTGTCAAAACCGACCGTAGGGATGTTTTCTTCGGAGACTCGTTCATGAACTTTGTCTGTCCGTCAGTCCGTCCGTCTTCATCCGCAAAGAGAGCGCAAGAGAGAGCAACCGGAACAGCAGAGCTCCTCTCTTCCCTCCAGCCCACTCCCCACCCCCCTCCTCTTCTTCCTCCTCCTCTTTCTTCATCTTTGTCCCCGGTGATATTCCGTCGGTTTCCCACCGCAAACGTGGTATACTAGTTGCATTCTGGTTCCTTCCTTTCTTTAACGGGCATTTGAAATAAAATTATTGTTAATGGTGCGGCTGCTGTTGTATATTGGCATATTTTCATTACAATACCCGACATGTCAGAATAGTGGTATGTAAACAGTTTGAACTTTTTTCTCTATCAGAAGTTTCAATTCTTTAAGGAATCAATACTTGAGTGCTAGGAATGTTTATTTAGATTATAGATTTTTGGACATTTTTTGATATCTAGCCACAAGTTAGCTTTTGTCCCTTCTGCAATGGTATACCTGGAAATCAAATACGTTGATCACTAGCAAAATTAAATGTCTTTTAGATCCCAAAAAAAAAAGCAAAGTGAAATGTCTTCGTGGTGTCATGCACCACTTTAGGACCATCTTACTGGTCATGGCTCTGTTGTACAATTGTGCTAGTGGAAACTCCTGTAAATTCATTGACATTAGGTTGGAAACATCATCTGATGAGGATGAACTGGTACATTATGGTCAATGATTTAAGGAAAATTGAGTTATCAGATCAGATGGTTCTAGAACTATCTTTTATTAGATATACTTAGTATGTATATGTGTCATGATTCACAGTCCCAGTCTCGGCCGCCGACTCGGTGGGCACTGAGACGGATCGTTCTCGACGACTCGGATCGGTCTCAGACGATACACGCAAAACGCTACATAGAAAGCTCAAAAAATTCTGAAAAAATCACGATAAATCTTAAAAAATGTAGACTTCCACATTCATGTATCACATGTCCAAAACATATCACCTAGCACACTAAACATAAAGCGAAAGTATAAATGTACGCGTCGTCGGTAGAAGCATGTCAAAATACAGGCACAATATAATAAATTGCACAAACTATATTCATAAATACATGCTAATGTAGTTATTTTACATTGAATTGCGATGAGGCACAAAATCATCATCATAATCATCTCTGTGAAACGATACTAGTACTCGTAGATCTCTCAAGTTGTGGTCTGTAGTCATGGACATATGTCACACCATAATGTTGGTCTGATGTTAAAGACAACATTTGCATATGACCTTCAAGACTATAAGTTCTTCCATCAGCGTTATTGTTGCCCTCATTATTGTCATCATGACCACCACTGCCATCACTGCCATCATTATTATCACCATCTTCACCATCATCACTACTAGAATTGGATAAAACCCTCACATGTTACCACCACTATCATCATCTGCTTCTCTTATACCTCGAAGGGGAGGGGGGAGAGATCGGAAATAGGGAGAGAGAGGGAGGGGGAGGGAAAGAGACAGAGAGAGAGACGAGAGATGGAAAGGGGAGAAAGAGAGCGGCTGAGAGAGGGAGGGGGAGAGAAACAGAGGAGGGGGGAGGGAAAGAGACAGAGAGAGGAGGAGCATCACCTGGGGTTGGGGAGGAGCGGCCGACGACGATCGGGCGGCGGCGGAGTCTGGATCTGAGCAGCGACGATCGGGCAGGGACGGCGATCTCCATATTTGAGTGAAAGAGGTAAGTTTCTTTTTTTTTTCTTTTCTTTTTTTTCTTTATACCCGTTCGTCACGGGTGAATATACGTTTTGAGCCGACTCGGCCGAGAATCGGAGTTGACTCTGCCAAATCACGATCGATTCGACCGTGAATCGGCCAAGTCGATCGAGTTGACTCCGGTTCTTGGCCGAGTCAGTCTCCTCTGAGTTGAGTTGACCGACTCGTGACTCAGACTCGTCTCGGAGCGGACCGAGACGGATACGACTCGGCCGAGTCTTTGAACTGTGATATGTGTTTCACTCGGCCGAGTCTTTGAACCGTGATATTTGGGTACCTCTGTGATCAGTTTGTCTCCTAGAGTAAACTTTATTGTCTATCCATGCCATCTATATTCTTTTTAGCACAATAGACTTGGAGGTTACCTCCCAATTTGCATGTGCTTCGGTAGATTTCCCTTCCTGTCATTAGGCTAACAAGGTTTTATGACAAGTCCCTGTTTGAATGTTTGCACATTACTACCCTAGCTAGAGTTTTCAGCGAATTTGGGGCTTGTTGTAAGGGTAGCCATTACTGAAATATGCTCTATGTTTTTCTGGAGTGTCGTCAATTTTAGAGTTTTTGCATACTGTTTTATTGAGCACTCTCTAAAATAAATCCTTCCGCTACAGACGGAGACGGAGGTGGGGAGACTTGGGTTTTGTTTGTAACATTGTTGTATATTTTACATGCAAAATCTGTGGTGGAGCATGTATTTTGCAGATCCCTTTGCAGTCCGTTGATATTGTTTGGTTTTATATGGATTAAAACTTACATTGCTCCTGAATTTGATGATTTTGAGCCATTTATCTAAGCAGGATGTTTTTCTTTCTCGTTCATTTTCAGAGACCTGGATTCATTGGTTTGTTTCATGTAATGCATGTCAGTATTAATAGATTTGATTTTCATATTAACTTGCCCCGTTATCAATTTTGCATTAGTAGACTTTGGGTTTCAAATCTACCAAAGGCATCAATTTTTCATGCACAGGCGTGTGTATTCCAACATAAAATTCTACAATTGAGTGAATCCTTTTGTTAGTGCTGCCTCTAACTCCCTGGTTTTTATTTTACTATCTCTAATGCAGGTTAGTGTGCTATGTGAGAAGGCAAAAGAGATTTTAATGGAAGAGAGCAACGTCCAAGTAACTTTTATCTATTTAGTTAACCTGTTGTTTTATTTTTAGGTCTTTCTGTCTTCTTTATTTAACTTTTGACGTTAGGATTCATGTTCTGTACGCTAGTTTGAGATATAATGGACGGAAACCTAGTGATGGAACTGAAAGAGTACTAGTTAAAGGTTAAAATTGTAGAATTCCCCCACCTTTCCACATGTATTCTTTTGTATTCAGCTAGACTTATCCCCGTTCACAGGGTTTAATTAGTAACCTGAAGGTTCGTAAATGTTTCATTGCTCAGTGAGTTTTTCTTGTTATATTTCTGTCAATGGAGTTATATTTTCACCCTTATATTTCAACCTTTCTTCGCTATCTTTCTTTTTTTTTTTTCAGTTAACTTTTCTAATGCAACAGAAACTACATGCTATACATCTTAAATATTACAAAATACGATCAATCAATCCGTATTTGTTCATGTGGAGTAAATATTCCCTTTACCTATGTTTTTCATTCTTATGGTTCATTGTGCTTCTAGCAAATGTGTTTAACTTGAGTTTGACATGAAATAAATCTCACTCCATCGCGTGGAAGAGCACACATAATTTCCTGTCAATCCTATTTTAACATACATAAGAAATGAGTCTAATTTCACATTGGAATAAAGTCATTCCTGCATCTGGAAAAGTCGAGCATAATGTCCAGCCCTATTTTCACATGGATAGAAATTCAAATCAGTATAGCAGGATATGAAAAAAGGGAACATATATAAACTTATCAACGTGCTAGCTTAACATAGATGCAATGGCATCTGTGTTCTTGCATCTGTTTGTATGCATTCATGTATGTGTATGACTTGCTAACAAACCAAGTAGTAGAACAACACACACATATATAAATGTACAGTTTACTCCACACAATCAGTGCCATACCTTTAGTTCTAAAGCAATGTAGCAAGTAGTATGGAAAGACCAGGTTTTCTCCCATCTCATGTTCTAGCCATGCCCCACATTATCTTTCCTATGAATTATCACATCCTCAAAAAGCCTTGTGATGAGGCAAACAACTTCAAGCATCTATTATTGGGATAGGATGGAGACTGTTTGTGGGGCAAACCATATTGCAATTTATACGTGGGTCACACTAAATGATGTTTTTGCAACCATGTATCAATTCATTGTCTTCTTTTCATCCTCACATCAAAAGCCTCCATTGTCACTCATCTTTGGTCTTGTCTCATGCATCTTTTCAGCTTCTTCCTTGTATTATCCAAACATGATTCTGTTTCGGTCCTCTGGAACGAACCATGGAATGTTTCAGGGTGGCAGCGATGGAGTGACCTTCAGTCTTCACAAATCAAATATGGGTGTGGATGAATTTGGTTATTTAAGTAAACAATGACAATGGGGCTGGACAATCCAAAACTGCTTGATAAGATCACCTCACACTGTCTCAGCAATGGTGGAAATCTGCGTAATTATATCATCTAAACATCATTCTGTTTCGGAATGAACCATGGAGTGCTTCGTGGTAGTAGTGACGGAGTGACCTTCACCGTTTACAAATGAAATATATGGGCATGGGTGGATTCCGTTGCTGGACAATCCAAGAACTGCCTGATAAATCACCTCACACCATCTAGACAGTGGTGGATGTTTTCACAAATAAAATCTGGGTGTGGATGCATTTAGTCATTTAAGTAAATAATGGCAATGGGGCTGGACAATCTAGGAACTGCCTGATAAGATCACCTCACACCATCTAAACAGTTGCAGAAGTCTGCATACTTGTATTATCTAAACATTATTCTGTTTTGGAATGAACCGTGGACTCTTTTGGTATAGCAGGGGTGGAGTGAGCTTTGGTCTTCACAAAGGAAAGATATGGGCATTGGTGCATTTGGTTGTTTAAGTAAATAGTGGCAAATGGGGCCGGACAATCCAAGAGGTGTCTGATAAGATCACTTCACCATATAGATGGTGGTGGAAGTCTGTAATTATATCATTTATACACGATTCTGTTTTGGAATGAACCATGGTGTTTGTGGTAGCAGTGGAGTGACCTTCACTGTTCACAAATGAAATATATGGGTGTGGGTGAATTCATTTGTTTAAGTAAATAGTGGCAATGGGCCTGGACAATCTAAGCCTGATAAGACCACCTCACTAAGATGTTGTTGGGAGTTCATGTGATTGTGCAGTAGGTTTTTAGTTCTTAATGCTTGAGACCTCACAGGTGGATTGTGATTCCACTCTTGATCTTAGACTTCTTAAGTATGGGTACCAAGTATATTTGAAGGTAATTGTTTTTTTAGTTCATGGTTTATAAACTACATGTATATGAGACAAATTATGAAAGAATTTCTGGTTAGTCGAAGTTGGTGATAGTTTTGCTCCAAGTTGCATAAGGTCAGTAGTTCATCTAGACATAGCATTTTCATGTTCTTTCCAACTTGATATTATGATGTAATCCTGGAATTTAGTTTCGTTTCTATGTTGCAGCCTGTTAAAAGTCCTGTGACGATTTGCGGTGACATTCACGGGCAGTTCCATGATCTTGCAGAGCTGTTTCGAATTGGTGGAAAGGTATATTTTTTCTTGTCCTTTGTCCATCCAGCAAGTTTTCATGCTTGAACTGCAGTTGATTAGTTATTTCCAATCAGATTGAGTATTGTTTTACAGAGGTAAATGCTGTCTGATATATGTTACAACCATCTTTAAGTTATTAAGTGGCATAATTTCTTTATTTTTGTAGTGTTGCTGATGATATTTTCATTTTTCATTCTTAGTGTCCAGATACCAATTACTTATTTATGGGTGATTATGTAGACCGTGGGTATTATTCCGTCGAAACTGTCACAGTAAGTTCTATGTTCAGTTATTGATTTGTTCTGCTGAATTTAAGTATATCTTTTCTCACTGTATCTTCAGCCAGTCTAAAATTACCCTGTTCTATTGGGCCATCTCTTTTTCTATTTATTTGTAATTACTGAGGTTATATTTAGGTAAGCCAAGAAGCATGACATGTACAGGAGATGGGCACAAACACCTGACACAAAATGATTCTTTAAAAAGTAGTATATGGGGATGCTGTGATGTCGCGCACACACATACATATCGAAGAGAGGGTGTCAACATACATGCATGCACACAAATATAGACGTGTCCATGCATCAAAAAGTTAGACATATGTCTTAGAAATCATAGCATACAATGATTGCAACACATCATACATTATTGTCTTCGCAAAAAGAATAACCCTTGGCTCTTCAACTTTCTTTAGAGTAGATCACACTTGTTATATTGGAACATATGTAAACTTACATGGTTTCATGCAAGTCAATATTATGATAACCTTTCCGCTAAGGTTAATCTTTGATATATATATATATATATATATATATATATATATATATATATATATATAGAGAGAGAGAGAGAGAGAGAGAGAGAGAGAGAGAGAGAGAGAGAGAGAGAGAGACTTGTGTCCTTCCAAAAGGATTCGAGCCCAGATCCTTCTCACTCAAATTCAACTCTCCGACATTCGAATACATGGTCCACTCTGTTGAAGTTGATCTATATTATTTCAAGTATCTATAAACCAAAAATCAAGTGATTATAATACTTTTTGCCCATCCATCGAGCAACGCAAAATGGACGGGCGAAAGTAGAGAGTTGGTTAGATCTATGTCTTTAGATATACAAATTTTCAATCCGGCCATTTCATTATGATCTAAACATTTAAAAACTCCTACAAACTAATTTTTGTTAGGTTTCAAATGATCTACACCGTTAAACTAACCAACTCACTATTTAGGCCGTCCATTTTTTTCCTACTTGATGGATGGGCAAAAAGTACTCAAAATACTTGAATTTTGGTTTATAGATACTTGAAATAATATAGATCAACTTCAACGGAGTGGATCTTGTATTCGAATGTCGGAGGGTTGAATTTGAGTGGGAAGGATCCGGGCTCAAATCCTTTTGGAAGGACACAAGTCTATCTCTCTCTCTATATATATATATATATATATGAAAGTAAATAAACATCTTATGCATATCATGTTGAAATCACCTAGAGGGGGGTGGGGGTTAATAAGTGATGGCTATAGAATAATGTAGAATTAAAAATTTAATCAAAAATACGACAGCACAATAAACTCACAACCAAGAAATGAAGTCGTATACCCTGTGAAGGGCTCTGAATTTCTCCTCGTGATTCTTCTTAAAATAAGAGTTGAGGTGTACAATTGCTTTCTTGATGTTTAGAGAGTATAAACAAATGATATTGCAAGAGTAATAAAACTACAAGTATAATATTACAATAAATAAAAGAGAGATCAAACGCAAGCCAATCACAAATACAAGAAGTTATCAAGGTTCGAGCTACTTGCTCTGCTTCCCCGCCTTCACCGTAATAAAGGATTTCACTATACTTTAATTTGTATACAACTTGACTTGATCCTGCAAGATCCGGAGTCACAACTCCAACTGACAACCCTCTATTCAAGAGGAACTCTTCACTATGAAATATAAGACCAGGTGACCTTTCACAAGATCTCAAACTCTTAATACACAATTCTATAATCTATGAATAGAAATGGAAAGCTACTAGATTGTGTGGATGAGAAAAACTGAATGGAATATAAAGTGGAAGCTCAAGAAAACTTTTGAGAGAAATTTTGCTCTTTTGAAATTTTGAATGCTTGTTATAAAATAAACTTTTGTAATTCTTGTATATAACACTCTAATCACTTCTCTCTCTCTCTCTCTCTCTCTATATATATATATATATATATATATATATATAGAGAAGAAGGTTATATATATATATATATATATATATATATATATATATATATATATATATATAGAGAGAGAGAGAGAGAGAGAGAGAGAGAGAGAGAGAGAGAGAGAGAAGAAGGTTAGAGACTTACTCTGAAATTTCATCAATTAAAAACATGTTAAACACAATTACCATAAAATAGCTGTTGGAAACAAATTAGAAAAGATCTGACTAAGGAAATAGCCGTTAGAAACAAATCGGAAAAGATTTGACTTAGGAAATAGCTGTTAACAGTCAAAACAAGCAATTATGCCGTATGGCGACCGACCGGCCAAAACAGGCCTACTGAGCTCATTGCTTAGTTTGCACTGACGGTCGACCGACAACGACCTGCTCAAATGAACTGGAGCCAGCGGTGACTGGGCTTAGAGCCAGAGAGCGATGTGCACGGTCGACCAAGATAGCTTTTTGCTTTGCAGTCGGTCGATCGTGCGGTCGACTTGCATCAACCCAAAACATATATTTTTTAAACAAAACTATTTTGAAAAACTTATTTATAAAATATATTTATAAACATAATAAATCTTGTATAAATAAACTATATAGATGGGGTTTTTATAGAAAATATTTGTGTATAAAATCAACACACAAATATACGAACTTTTCTAAAACACTTCAAAATAAAAGATTCTATTTTTAAAAACAAAACAAATAAAAAAATCCTTTCGTGTATGTGTGTGTGTCTCTGAGCATTCCAATCATCTAAACTAAATTTTAACAAACTGAAATCTTACAATGATTTAAGTATATGAAACGATCACAAGACTTCTTCTTGTGGTGCTTCTTTGCATTAAAAATCGATTCTTTTGCACTTGACTTTAATACTTAAATCATCTTTAGAGTCTTTGATGCTTCAATTCAATTCATGTGTGGTTGAAGTTAAACTTGTGTTCTTGAGAACCTATAGAACTCAAAAACACTTAAACAAACATGTTTGTACTTAACTTCATGAATTTTGGAATCATCAAAAACAAATAGAGTTACTATACCATTGGGTCAACATAAGTCAATAAAGAAGTGTGTGAGAAATGTAAGACATCTGTCTAAGAAGTGTTTAACAAGTGTTTAAAATTAAAAAATATATGTATAATTAAGGACACCTTTGAAAACTCTCACGCGCGTGTGAGAAGTGTCCAAGAAATGTCAATGTTCAAGATGTTTGTGTCTCACAAGATACTGCTTCATGATAAAAGTGTCTCCTCATCATCTAAACCTTTTCCTATCAAGATGGCCCGATGGGTTCAACTATTGGAAAAAGACTCACGAAGGATCTTACCAAGTTCTACTTCTGATTGTCGACCTAACTCCAACTCAATCTCTACTAATTTAATGCAACTTTTTTGAGGCTAATGGACTAACGTCATGGCCTTCCATCGCTCCCAAAATTAATCCTAGCCGTTCAATTGTCAAAATCATTTAGAATCTCAATTATAATAACTTTGGTTTAAATCCAACCAATCATACTTCTACAACTATAACAACTTTCATTTACTTCAATCTTTTTATAGTTCTATAATTCAAGTTGTGTTTCCTAGAGCTTATTTGAGACTGATTAACCATCTAGAGTAATATGTAACAATTTTGTTCTTTTGGGAGTAATGTAACAATTGTAGAAGGTCAAGTCATGGCATAACTTTCCAGGAGATAAAAAGTATGTGCTTGTTGCACATGTCATAGATCTTGTCATAATTAGTGCTGAGTTGCTTGCTGAGGAAGCTATGGACAAGCGAAGGGGCTTGTCATAATCCTAAAGGGCCAATTGGCATCATCTACATTCTCCTAGCCTTGAGAAAACATGTAAAAGGGGGGGGATAAGTTTTCTGTAGGAAAGTGCATTCCACTCCAAGGCACACACAAAACTAAGAATCAAAGTGAACACCTATGAAGCATGGACACTTCAAAGTGAGTCTCATGTCTGTATCAGACACGCGTCAGACATCGACACTTGTAAGACACTTGTCCGACACGTATCGGACACTCCGATGCCGTGTTGAAGTCTAAACAATCATAAAATCACGTGTCGGCACCGTGTCCAACAACGTGTCAACATTAAATAAAATTTAAAGATCATGTATTAGATATCTAAAAGTTACACGTCACTTAAATAAAAATGAATAAAAATATCGTTATGACATAAGCAAATATGTAAGTAGAACCTACACGCATCACGAACTAGGTGAGGTGTTAGATTTTTTTTTTAGATTTTTGTTTTGTTTTGTTTTGTTTGTTACTTTGCAGAAGCTATAGATGTAAATTATTTAGATTTTATTTTGTTTTCCATCTTACCTTTAATAAAACTAATTATTCTTGTTTTATTATTTTTTGACAAGTTGATTATTCATTATTTTACTCACACAGGTAGAGTTGTATAAAAATGTGTACTTCAAAAAGTACTGTTGAAAAAGTTGAAGACAATGCACCTCTTTAAAAGTACGAGAGAAAATCAGAAAATTAGGAAAGGGGGAGGAAATTATCTATATATAATAATGATAGTAATAAAATATTATTTGTTGTGTTCCTGTATCCTGTTTTTTTGGATTTTGCTGCGTCCCATGTCCGTATAGTGTCGCCCGTATCCGTGTCGTGTCCGACGCCCGTATCCGTGTCGTGTCCGACATAGGTGGACACATTTTTCTGTTCATGATAGAAATGTTTGTTCTACAAAATAGATAACACTTTATCTCCATCACATGTTATGCTTGTGAAACTAAAGGGGACATGAATAAATTTTGTAAAGGGTGAACATGATAAATTGACATTGAAAAGTTGTTTGTGACACAATAAAAATTTAATATAACATGGCACAATAAGATGGCACAGTAAGATAAAGATGTTCAAAAATGTATAAAATTTAAGTTAATATATGTATATATGCAAAAATGAAAGAAATTCAGATTTGTATGCAAAAATAATTTTTGTGGTGTGGTTATATATGAATCTTCCTCTTTTTCTAGAGGTATGATACAAATAGACAAATGGAAAGGATCAGTGATATATAATGAAACAGAGGATGAATATAAACTTCAATGCGAGGATGTACATGTAAGAGAGATAAAAAGATGGTCAAGTATGTAAGTAATAAATTTTATTTATATAAGGGTTGGATGAAATAAAAACTATGCAAGTGAAAAGTTCAAATAGCAATGCATGTGGAAATGTGCATATTCGATAGTTGTATGTGTTAGATTTCAAACATCTTATTCCTGATATAGTTTCAGACAAGGAAAATTTCCTTATGAGCATATGCTCAAATGATGCGAAACATGTGGCCGTGGGGGTGAATCCAACTTTCAGTATCACTCACAAGTGTGTTTATGATCTCTATTTAATTTGGATCTTGCGTTTATTTTATAACTCCATAAAGCAATGAAGAAAATGAACTATGACGGGGGTGGCTTGCATGTCCAAGATTTGCTTGAGTTGATTTTGATGAATCATCTAATACTATCTGACCTTTATGTGTCAGCTCAAATTTGGACCTATTTGTTTGTTTGTTTTTTAAATTTGTAAGCGGACAGGCTCTTTGCTTGATGGAGCCTGATTTTAATTGGTAATAGCTGACATTAGAAAAGGAGTTGTTTCACAAAATGTCCTAGGATTTTTTGGGTGTTTCTTTTAGGATATTCACACTTATACTTCGGAGGTAGTGTGGTTCGAGAGGCAATAACTAGTGGGGTCACTCCAAATTCTGACTAAATCCTCGAGGTGGCTATCATTGAGCTTTGTGCAGTGTGAATACAAGAGCATTTTGATTCTTGAGAACATTTTGAAATCAAGATAACTCCTCCTGAATCGATGTGTACTTTTGAGATTGATGAACTTTTCATTCTGAAGTAACACTGCGACTACTTATGTGAGAAATAAGCAAGAAGGCTGGCCTCGAAAGCCTGTTCTATAATATAGAGCTTATTTATAGCTACGATCTTACTCTTCTCGTAGTTTTGTTTGAGCTATGACATCATTGACGTGTGTTCTATTGTTGCTATGTTCATCTACTTCTATAAGTATATTGTTAATTGTTAATTGTTAGCATATGATTTATCATCATTGTGATTATATAAAATGGTTCCCTTTGACCAGCTTCTGGTGGCCCTCAAGGTGCGTTATCCTCAGCGAATTACCATTCTCAGAGGAAACCATGAAAGTCGTCAGGTATAGATTTCACATGCAGTCTCTGGTTACATAGTTTTTTCTGCCCTGAGCAATGTAAGGTTTTATTTATTTATTCCTTTATCGCTGAACCTTAAAGTTATAAATAATGATACGGGGAATGTGAATTGCTAAGTAAGATCTCTGCTGTAATCCATTAATCTTCCATTATACCAATATCTACCACATTATGTCTTGTCAATGTCACTTCACAACCTATCATTGATGATCCGATGTCTAGATAACTTTGTGCTGAAGATTTTTTTTTTTTTAATTGCAGATTACCCAGGTTTATGGATTCTATGATGAATGCTTGCGAAAGTGAGTTCTGTATCCACATCGTTGAATTTAGTTATTATGTTTCTAAACAACATCATTGTTTACTTTTAGACATGCTGCATTGAATGTCAGGATGAAACCATCATAGTATATAGATTATTCGATCCTCTTTCATGTGGATGGAACACACGCTCACACAAGAAGTTCTAGTATGTCAATTCAATGTATTGACATACTCATTTTCCCTAATTAGATCAATGTTTAGGGGCAGATAATTAGTCCAATGGTTGATGGATGCTTGCAAGCTTTTATCTCAATGATGATATGCAGATATGATTTATGTTGATGTCATGTGGTAGTCCAAGATGAGAGTGATTGAGTTCAATTTTAAATTACTGGGTGATGTCATGTTAATGGTTTCCTGTAATGCATGTAATAAGCAAATTGATCTAAATCCATCAAGTAACGTGAGTGTTTAGTTAAAAATTTAGTCTACACAAGCACTGCCGCGTTTACTGATATTGAAACGGGACTACCGGGCAAATAGGGAGAATATGTCTAGGAGACACTCAGATTCTTTCATAAATCATGCTATATTTAACATTGATATAAATTGGTAAACTTTAGTTTAGCAAGCATCAACATTTTTATATCTCTTCACTTTTTCATAAAGGTGATAGTGTATATAGAAATACATTTAGAATGAACCCACCGTCGCTTAAAACAAGACCTATCAGGTCCTTATTTAAGAAGCCCCTTGTTTGGCTGCCTAAGTCAACATGTGTCGAAAACTGTTCGAACCTTTAAACTGTGATTCAAGCCAATACCATCGAAAGTATTCCCTTGAGTGTTCAAAATTCTTCATGGAGCATTTTTATCTTTCCTTTTCTCTGCCTAGCATCTAGTCTCTACTGATATGATATCATAATTCTGTTGTTGTGAATGCAGTGATGTGAGACATTGACACGACTGCTCATATGAAGTATAGGTGCTACATAGAGTAAACTATTTGAGTTGATATTTTTTTTAATTTATTACTTGTATCCTCTTGTTCCACGAGGACCATACAAGCGGGTTAATCCTTTTCATTTGAGGGATATTTTGTGTTTCATAAGCTGGTGGGCATTAATTAAGCAGTTGCCCACTTTTCCTTCAAAAAGCATTATGCAAAGTTGGATATCCTTGAATGGCTTGACACTTCTTAAGTTACTTGTAGAATATTTGATCATGCAATATCAATTAACACATTCGAGATAAAATCTATATCATGGTTTCAAATATTTTCTGATTCTGATGCATAATATCATATCGGGGTTTTGAGTTACCCGATAACATATTATCTCTATAATATCAATTGCCGATATGGATGATATTGACGATATTGATACTAAAAGTCATTGGCCTATTCTTGCGCCAATACTGATCGTGAGATTTTAAATCATGATCTAAATAAATGCTATTGGCAGATATTCCACAACCAAAATCAACGTTATATTTTTGATAAAAAGTTGGTTTGGTTAAGGGGCTATAGGCACCGCACTGCACACAAATGTGCCTCTCGTGCTTGATTTGTAGATAAGGGTGTCAATGTGTGTGTTTTTAGTGCCAATACTTGTGTGTGTGGTGGGGTTGTATTTTCTTTACTTGGTGTTGGTGATTACAATGTATGAAAGGAGGGAGAGCCAGGGAGCTTATGATAGTACAATTAGTCTGCCTTGAGTTTTGAGTGACAAAAAAGTTCATTCTGATGCGATCTCTATGAATCTTTGAATTTGTTGAAACAAAAGGAAGATACTTGGAAACATTTAATTATTTAACTTGATTAAATATTACCAATACTTGAAGAATGTCTTATGGCAGTAGGAGCATGGTATCACACGACTAATATTTGATGGTATAATGGACTCTTATCAAGCAGAATAAGTGGGTTGTAAGTGAAACAGCCAATTAATATTTTGATTACAACATGAACTTAATGTTTAAACTTTGTTATGCTTGGATAAGTTGGGAGCATGAGCTTTCCTTTAACTGCTCGCAGGTTATCTTTCTTTATGAAGAGATTGAAATGAAGCTAATATTAGAAGTTCACAACATAGTTAAAGTCAACATAGTTGGGAGTATGAGCTTTCCTTTTAACTGCTCGCAGGTTTATCTTTGATGAAGAGATTGACCATGAAGCTAATATTAACGTTTACAACATAGTTAAAGTCAAATGAGATAAGGAAGGGGCTTCCTGGCTACTGTTCAGGGAAATAACTGGCTAGATGCCTCATTGTAGCAGTAGCTCAATATAGGAAGTGTTGGGTTATAAAATAGAGTTCAATATATGGGAACCTTGTTTTAGTGAGTAAAATTTAGGAGGCATTTATTTACTGTGAAGATAATTTGTATATTTATTTATCTATTTATTCTTGAAACTCTTGTGTTGTTCCTTTGTTGAATATTCATCTTGGATTATTGTTTTTCAAAAACAAGATGTAGCTAAAATGAATCTGGAATTTAACTCATTATTTCTGTAATCGTATTTGTGTAGGCAATGAAACTTACTGATGCCTGATAGTTTATGGTTCTCAGTGTATGTAACAGAAGGTTACCTCTTTGGGGTCCATTTCCATTTGATGGATCTTCTTTTGTATTTTGTTAAGATTTTCTAACATTTGTTTTCTTCTGTATTGGCAGATATGGAAATGCTAATGTGTGGAAGATATTCACAGATCTCTTCGACTATTTTCCATTAACAGCATTGGTTTGTTCTCAGATTTATTTGCTTCTTGTCTTCCAGTCTGTCATCATGGAATTTTTTTCTATATTAGAAATAAATTATTTGTTTCATCCTGTTGTAGCTATAGACCAGCCTAATCCACCACGTGAACAAGCTTTTTCATTTACATTTGGGATATAATTCTATGGTTTCCTTGTTCTCTTATCTGCAATGTATAGTCCATACTTCCTGATAACTTAGACAAGAGTTAAATCCACAGCAGAGAGGTAATTTGCAGCTATTGGATGATGGAAGGATACCTTTATAATGCAACAGTGTCAGGTGACTTGTCCTGGTTATTCTGACTTTCTTCTCTAAAACCTTTCAGATTCCTGCTTGGTCACCTAAAGTTTACCATCATGCCTATCCTTTTAAATACTCCCGAAATCCTGCAGGACAATTAGAAATTTATAACAGAAGTATTAATTGGCAGTACTGTGTAACAAAACATGACTAGCGACTAGCGTTGTGGTTGTCTTTGGCTTACTGACGAGGCCAGTAGCTGCTTTCAATGTGGCATTGTTGGGCACATTTTAATGAACCAGTTTGAGCACTTGAACAGCATTGAGACATCTGGAGAACACATTGGGTTCTAATCACAGGGATCCGGATACGTTGTCATACGTTGTCTTAGATACTGTTGGAACTTGAAAAACATTAATACGAAAGTAATGCCAGTATTGCAGGATAGGATAGGTTTGGCTTTTATTGTAAATTCAAAACATGCTTTCATGCAAACACAATACCACCTGACAGTAAAACTGATGTACATATAGAATTTAAGCACATAAAAGAGGGACCTTAGGTACCATAGGACTTGTACAGGTAATTTCTCCCATTGTTTTTGGATTCTTTAACTTTCATGTTAGCAAGCCTTTAGTAGAATTGGCAGCAAAATAGAGTTTGCATTGATTACTCAAAGTGCCTCTAAATGGTATTGCCATGAGAGTTACTAAAGGGTGTGGCACTTCTGTTTGTAGATTTAAGGACCTTTCAGTTCACTCCAGTATTAACTATTGCATAGACCTAAAATCATATGTAGGCTTATACTTAAATATTTTATATACTCTTGCTGCTATTTTGATCGTTTGTTTTTAATTTTCTGATGGCTCTACCAGCGCTTTCAGAGTAAGATTAAATGAAGGAAAGAATGTTGCTTGCTTCATGCTTTCTGCTGGTGATGAGATGGGCTCTCCAGAAAAACGTTTTTTTTTTTTTTTTTTTTGATCTGCTAATTTTTTGTTGAATACTGTCATTACACATTTTTTATTTGATGGGTTTATTTGGGTCTTTACAGTCGACACTGGATTATACAGTTTTTGAAGATTATCCTGTCCTTTTCTTGTCAATATCAAATATGTTCAGCTTAGTCTGAACTTCATTCTGCTGGATGTTTTTAAGGTTGAATCTGAGATATTTTGCCTACACGGTGGGTTGTCGCCTTCTATCGAGACCCTTGATAACATACGGAACTTTGACCGTGTTCAAGAAGTTCCTCATGAGGGTCCTATGTGCGATCTCTTATGGTCTGACCCTGATGATAGATGTGGTTGGGGGATTTCTCCTCGTGGTGCTGGATATACTTTTGGCCAGGTATTTCACTGCCCATACCATTTGCTTGCGCATTTGAAGTTGCACTTCGTTTAACTGGGCCAATCTGTGTCTCAGGATATATCGGAGCAATTCAACCATACTAACAACCTTAAACTGATAGCCAGAGCTCATCAACTAGTTATGGAGGGTTATAACTGGGGACATGTAAATTATCTTTCTTTTTCTATTTTGCTATAGTACTTTTTCTTTCTCTTCTAGAGTATTTTACCCTTTTATCCCCTCTAGCTTAGAGGGTGCTAGTTCAGCTCAGTAAAAATGTTCATGTCATGAAAACAGGAACAAAAGGTTGTAACAATATTTAGTGCACCTAATTATTGTTACCGATGCGGGAACATGGCTTCTATCTTGGAAGTTGATGACTGCAAGGGCCACACGTTTATCCAGGTCTCTCTCTCTCTCTCTCTCTCTCTCTCTCTCTCTCACACACACACACACACACACACACACACACACACATGTTTGCTTAGTTTTTTTGTGTGTTGAAAATGGCCATTTTTTTTGTTATCGCAGTTTGAACCTGCTCCTAGGAGAGGTGAACCTGACGTAACTCGTAGAACGCCTGATTATTTCCTTTAATGCAACCACTAGAGGAGGCATGTGATAAGGCGAGTGAACACTTGAGATAGTAATTGCAGATATTTCCTTGAGATCCTAATGATTGGATTGACATTTTACTGAAGCAGCTAAGCTTTGGTGTTTGAAGGTAATATAGCATGTATAATGTGGAAGGATCCTAAAAAAATGTCTCTTAAGTTGCAGACACCTTGTAATTGGATACCTTTGTCCTAGAGGCATCAGAGTTAGCTGTGCAGCAACAGAAGCAACATCACCACTTCCTTGGGAACATTGCCACCCCCACCCCCGCGTCTGTCCTCCATTTTTTTCCCCCTGGTCTGAATGATTTTTGTCGTATTGTTACAAGTGTTGTTCCTTTCCCCCCTTTTTTGATCTTGTAGAGAAAAGAGACTCTCTGTTGTGGTTTTAGTTTCTTAAATTTTAGGTTTACGTTAATTGATATGTTGGCCATGAGTACAGTGAATGGTGATTTACATTTAAATTTTAGGAATAACAATGTTCCTAACTCTTGGACTCTAATCACCCGATGGTTTGGAAGCCCATTTCAGTTGTATATTATTGGCAGGACAGGCAGCCCGAAATGTTTTGTTGTAGTTCAGATACCCTTTTTTTTCATGGCTGCGGGTTTTTTTTTTTTTTTTTCCTTTCAACGGTATTGGTTTTAGTAAAGCAAGTTGTATGGGTTATTTATCAAAGTGATAGAAATGTCTTATAAATTTATGTGCATCAGTTAGCTTTATAGGTATTCAATTGCGGTTTTTTAGAATCAAGTGTTGTTATCAGATGCTTGTATCACGAATTGCTTGTTTGCATGTATTGGACGGAGAATAGTTCATGATGGGTTTGGTTTTGTTTTTGTTTTGGTTTTTTGTTTTTTTTACAAACCCAAGTCCACATGGGTTGAGTGGCTGTTCAATCAGCTAACTTTATCATCAAATCAGGAAACGCTCAAAATTTTATAAGGGTTACTGTATTCTGGTTTAAAATGATTTATCTACGCTAGGTATGGACTGTTATTTTGTGAATGGTGCACGGTTCTTTTTTGGTGCTTGTGTGGTTATGTCTGTTTGCAAATATATGTGAATGTTGGTTACATGTCCCATTTTAAAGTTGTCATTGTTCTCACTGTTCATTGTCATTGTCATCTTTGTTATGCTAATTTGGCAAAATGGTGGTTATTGGTATGCTCAAGAGGCACAGGTTTGTTGTTCCATCTGGTCGCCATAAGTGACTGATAAAGTCTTCTATGTTCTCGATCCTGACATTTCTATCACTTAGATGGGCATGTACGTACGCTGTGATCTGCTGTCTTCTAGAATAACAGGTGAAACTGCACCTTCGTGTCTTTGTGCAATGGAATCAAGCAATGAAGGCCAACAACAGTTATTGCTGATGTGGTGTGAACTTGGGTGGCAGAGTCAAGTTGGGGGTTTGGAACCTTACTCGTGAGATTGCCTGTAATTGAGTAGTTAATCTGCAGAGGGAACTTGTAGTTCCCAGACTCTGACAAATGCTTCGCATTTTGTTGGCCAAGGGTGGAGCGGGTGGCATTTTGCTTTGATGGTAATGTAGAGTTGAACGTTGGGCCATCTATAGCCAAACAGTAGGTAGAAAATCGACTGTATTTTTACTTGTCGTTTAGACTCCTGCAAAACATAGAATGTGATTAGGTTCTTTGATCTTGATTTCAACATGGTGGGAAAATAGGGTTCAAAATGTCTGTTTTGTGTGCCTATTAGTCAAAGAAGCAGCGTGCAAATTGTTAACGGAAGCCGTCGGATTCTTGCCTGATTTTAAAGTGGCCAGCATTTCACACTGTTTTCCTTGTTTGAAGGAAGATCGCAACAGCATCGCCACACAGAAATCTCAGAGCAGGTTACAAGATCAAAGCTAGTTCAGTAAATCAATCAGATTATCGTTCTCTCAAATTGGTCTCACGAATTTTTAACCTAGTAGCAACCCAGGTCCAGTTATGAAAGAACACGGGTTTGTTTTGTTGTAAAGACCAAAGACCCTATGCCAACTAGCCTGCTGAGCTCTGTCCAGAAAAATTGTAGCAATTATGTGTTGACGTCGTCTTTTCACTCCCTAAGATATATATAACGTAATCGTCATCATTGTTAAGAATCATACAGTTGCAGCTTTCTTAAAGTATCAAACTGGTATGAAATCAAAACAAATGTCGAACACTAAAGAAATCAATCGGCTCTTCTTCTTACACAACTCCAATTGTTGAAGTTCCACGGTGCTGTCCTTTGTTGACAAAGCCAAGTGGAAAAAATCAAGTACTTATTGATTAAAATGAATTATTACAAGATTGTAAATGTCAATGACTAACTAGTCAACCAGTCTTAATCTTTTATCTCGAACAAGAGTTAATTAATTACTCTCCTAATAATCTTTCTTCATTGTTGTCATCGCCTATTATTGGTTATCTTCTTCTTCTTCTTAGGAAATTCATAACGCCGCTGTCTTTAAATACTGCTTTACTATCAACTGGCTGCATTAGAGTTTTCATACACCTATTTCAGATTCGACACTGACAATATGGAACCAAAATTAGTAAGAGTTACGCCTGCAGAACTTGACTGACTAAATAAAACAAATGTGTTTATCTTCTGCTGCCTTTTGTTGAACTGGAAAAATGGAAAAATGACAAACCTAACAAATTACATATCGTCACACAACTGAATATGTCAATGCTGCTGAAGCCTTTAATAATGAAACAAAAACAATGAAAGGAATTTGCCTAATTTAGAATTGAGCTAATGATAACAACAGAGGCTGCAGGAGAATGTAAAATCAAAACACAATGCAATTTAGTAACCATAACTGAGAATTAGAAACACCTTCGCTGTAGATCCAGACACAGATGAAAGTGTGAGATAAACAAAACAAATGTAGTTTTCTCCATAATCACATGCCTGAAAAGTTAATAAACTTTAAAAGGTTGATTACGATGGGGGAACTGTTTTTCATGGATTGGAGAAAAAATATTGCTAAATGTAACTGTGGGTCGAATGTTAATTCCTGCTCTGTTAATTTCTGACTAAAGCTAAAAAAACTGAACAAAAAAAAATGATTGGGAACCAAAAATCATTCATCTGTATTGCACTTAAGAGCGAGTAAAAGGCTAAATGTACACAATTTTCATTTCTCATTCTTCATATATAAAAAAAAAAAAAAAAAAAATCAATGAATGAACTACTGGGTTGGCCCATTGGTAACATTCCTCCTTCCAAGAGGGAGGTCTAAGTTCAATCCCTTAGTTGTCTAACGGGAGATTTAACTTGGATAATTAGTGCTGGGTGTGTGTGTATAGGCTTGAGGGTGACCTCCAGGCTTCTTTCTCAAAAAAAATATCAATGAACAAAAAATTCATTTACAATTTCAGAAAGCAAATGTGGAGGACCCAACTGCCTCTTCATTTGTAGAGCATACTTATCCCTCTACAAACTGAGGTAAGAGAAGAGTGACGGCACCAAGTCGACCACTGACCATGCTAGTCCTGCGTATTGGAGAAACCTAATTCCTGTGTCCACATCAAGTTCCTTGTGGGGGATGAGGGATGCAAACTTATGGAAATATCCTGATTTCTCATTACTATCAACCTTGCTCTTGCTGCTGCTATCGGATTCCTTGAGAGCTGGGATATAACATGATGATGTTATCGGGATGTACAAAGTGTTGCAGATCATGGGGAGCAACCACTTGGCTATAGCCTTGCTGCAGAACTTCACAATCAGTATCGTAGGAATACCGACCAGCATCCTTCCCAGGAAAACTAGAAGGGGCAGTTGGGGGCTAAGTATGTGAGGAACACCGTCATGGTGGAAATGAAGGTAAGTTTGCTGAACACCGCTAACCTGGATGACAGAAAGAACAACAAAACGTTAGGATACGAGTATTTTATTCTAATTCTCTTAAAGCAGGCTGATGAAAGAACCTAGAAGTTCACCAAAATGTGCTAATAGTAAGGGCAACACAACTCCAAGACACGAGAACATATGAACTAAATTGTGGTAATGCAGGAAAGCTGAAATCATGAACAGAAATCACTGAAGCTTTCTTGCTTTCCCATATTTAAGAGTACTTTTTTACTTGTCTATTGCAGGCTTGTTGATGCGGAAATTCCAGCAGTTTACACAATGTTTGCTTGTTTCCACCCAAGGCCAAACAATCAGTTGAAAATGGCCAGCTTATCTCTCACACCAAATAACAGGTGAAAACTAACCTCATTGCTTGTTGATACATAACAATCAAGGAATATCTTCTTTCGGCTGATCAAATTCAAATGATTATCTTCTTCTTATTCCTTTTAACAACTGCATTTTGCTAGGAAACAGGTGAGTTTGTGCTGGAAAGTTAATCTTAGTTTCTAATTATCTATTCATAGTCATGAAATTTCTCTTAGATACTACTCACGACTGTGTGCGCGTAGGTCCTCCCACATTATAATTGTGGCTGCTGAGACTGTAATTCTGAATTCGAAGTGGCATGCATGGGGATGTAATTGGAGTTCTCACTTTAAATCATAGGTAGCTGCCTTAAACTAGATTCAATGTTCAACAATATGGTGTTTCTTTATAAATGTCCTCTAAGGGAATTATAATCAAGAAATATATGGTGCTTCTTTTCATTAATAAGAGAAAAGTGAAATACACTTACAATTCCAAATGCAACACCAGTAAAGGCTGCGTGAAAATCAAAACTGGGGGTAGGGAGTTCTGGAGTAGGATAAGCAAGACACAGAAGTAGAGAAAGGGTCGCCGAGAAGGATGTAACTGCAACACAAACAAGTTGAAAAACATTATCACCTCCTCAATAAGCTGAAAGCAAGCTCTTGAATCATATAGAGCCAATAGATAACCGGCATCAAACATATTGTTGCTAACCATTTTGACCATTCACGATAAAATCATCAATGTATCCATGGACCATAATCCAAATTCAAGTATGACAAGCCCAAAGCCGATCCCAGCCACAACATCAGTCAGGCTGTGCATACCCAAGTAAATCCTTGCTATTAAGAAAAAGAATCAAATCTTAGGCATCGATAAAAGTCTTTCAAGTAATCTGATCCAGAATTTCGAGGAAAACATAAAGAAGCTAGTGTAAAAGGAGACATACCTACTGCAATCAGCGCGACAAATGTGAATACTAGACCAAGCCCAATCAAAACTGTGGTACTATCTCTTTCGGCTCCGCATGTCAGAAAATAATAATAAAAATATCTGCGACAACCCGCAGAACCATAATTAAACAATTCATACCAAAAATTTGCCAAGATCAGATTTTCTCTTACTATCCATTAAGCGCCACTGATATGCTTAGCATGTTGCTTCAATGCAAAATCTCTTTTACATATTCAATGGAAAGCAAAACTAAGAGGCCAGTGACGATACCCGGATAGGCAAACAGTGTTAAGAGCATGGGATGAAGGCAGTCCATACTCCATGGCATTGTCCTTCTCATCATCAGTGGCGGTCACTCTCCTCACAGGGGGACAACTCGGTCTTGGAGCCGATACCAAATCCTACACAACGAAAATCAAAGACATCGGATAAGGTGTTTCCACTTATAAATCCATGGGGAGAAATCTATCTCAATTAGAAGTATTGTGGTACCTTTATTGCGTTCCCAACATAATCACAGAAGGCCATCAAGAGAGTCATCTGTCTTGCCAATTTGTTATGCCCACTCTTCATATTACGAAACAAATGAAAATCCATAAATTTTCCATCTTCAGTTTCACATGCTAATATTTTGTGGTAATAAGACACACTTACCATTACCCATTGCTGAATCTATGATAAGAAAACCCTTTTTTTCCAATCATAATTGCTACAATATGCAGCAATTGCCAAAAAGAAAAAGAAAATGTTTTTATTGTAAGACAATATGGAATATAATTTATTGATGTAAAATGAAAGTGATCTCATGATTTTTCTTAAAGTCTAAAATGCTATAATGTTTCATTTCTTATTTTAAATCTCAATTGCTAAAACTGTGTAGAAAATCACAAGTAAGAAAAGTATTTCTTTCTATTATGACATAACAAGATACATAACAACAAATTCCAAAACAAATATTTAAACTCAATTACGAGAACAAACTTATTTTTTCCCCCTAAATTCTCTTGTGAAAACAGAGAGGAGATTAATAAAAACACATACCCAAAAGAGAAGGGGAAGAAATCCTGTGTAAAATGGGACGGACACAACGCAGGAGAGCACCGAGAAGAACACATCCAACAACCCATGATGCTTGCTCTGTTGCCCAAATCAAAAGACAAAACAAATCCAATGAAAAAAAGAATCAAATAATTTCCCAAAAAATAAAACAATAATTGGGAAATGGGGTATCTTTGTTTCTCTCTCTAACCCACCTGAATCTTGAGAATAAAGGGGGTATCAGATTGAACTCTCTTGATGACCCAAGGCTGAGTCAAGGATCTGAAACTTCGAGTTAGATTCAGAAGGGAAGAGAACAAAATCCAGCCCAAGAGAAAGGAGAGGGACAAGGGTTGCCAGAATGGAATGCTGCCCTCCATCACCCTCTCTCCCTCTCTCCTCCCTTTTATTTCTCTCTCTAAATTTGCAAAGCTTGCTCCTTTATTGTTGGAGATGATGTTGGTATTATTGAGCTGGGTCCTGAGTCGAGTCCTGTAACTAATTTTGCAAGAAGGTGGGTTGGGGTTATAAATAGTGAGAGGCTTGAGGTGTGGACTTGTTATACTGGTGCTTTAGACTAATTTCTTAGCTTTTTTTTGAAAAAAAAAATGGGTTATTGTTGGATTGAAGTTTGAATACAAGGTTGGCTCTTTAGGTTGAATGAAGACAAATTGTTGAAGAGAGAGAGAATTTTGTTCTTATGAAAGGAGGAAAGATGTTTCTTTCTTTCGGTTTGAACAAAGTTGCTTTCTTTGATTTTTCGCGTTTGGACTTGTGGTTATGCTAATTTCTTAGCAATAACCAAGGATGAAGTACAAGGAGAAGGGTGCTATGAGATTGAAAGGTTACAAGTGTTCAAGCCAGAATATCTTGTGGGTGCTGTTTTTCAATGAGATTGCGAAATTTCAGCGTTAGCGTTGTATTTCGTTGTGACCAGTGAAAGTGCAGACCTCGTGTTCGTTCTGCTTCATGGAGAGGATTCGGCTTGAGAGCTGGGAGAGTGATCGATGCAGTCTTCGAGCCTAGATTACTAGCTGCTGTAGATCCTGCAACATCTAGCTAGCATCAACGAGAAGTTTTTAAGCATTTTCTGTCATTAGAATTCTTTGCTCGGTTTTCCTTTTTCAATCGTAATGGTCATTTTTTACGTTGTGTTTGGGTCTTGAATCTATGCTTTCTTAATAGCTAGCATTGTTTGTACCTTTTTCTTTCTTTCTTTCTTTCTTTCTTTCCCCTTCTTCCACTTCAGTATATTTTATTAGGTTTAGTGACTATGATGCTAATTGCTTTTTTTTTTCCCTTCTTTTTTTTCCTTCCTATTGTTGCGTATTAATTGGAAAACAAGGAGCTCATGCGAAGATCAGCTTAACTGTTGATGGCCTGTTTGTAGGCAAGAATTCATTGGAACAGATTTCAGCCCTGACCACTAGTATTAATTTATTAGTTGCATGTTAATTTGGCGGTGATGTTAAATTGGGAGCCAAATCCGATCTTGCTTAATCTTGACCTTCACTGAAATAACATGACGAAGGCGGTGGTGTTAGTATTTGAGAGTATTTCAAAATTATGCAAAGCTCTTTTAATCTCACGTTAAATTAGAAAATAACTCTATAGTGTTTAAATATGAAATCTCTCTCATGGTGGGCTGTGTGGGTTAGAAACTAGAGGTTGCTTGCGCGTACACAAGCACAGGGAGGTCAAGTCAAGGAAATTGAGTTTATCGGGTCTCAAAATCTTAACGCGCGTATGCGCCCGCATCGCACGCATGGGCATGGGGTGAAATTCGGATTTCAGAGGCTCACGGGTGTGACCCGAATAAAGTCTTAAGAAGCCTTCAAATGTTGTCCAGATTTGATTAGAAATAGCTGTTGACCGTTTTGCAGTGAACTCTAGGCCAAGATAAGATTTCTTTCTCTATGTTCTCTGCCCAAGGAAGAATTTCTCTTGATAGAAAAACTTCTTTAAAGGATCTGCATCTCTAGAGGAAAAAAACCGAGCTGTTCGAGAGCCTTGCAGAGCCAGCGATCATTGAATCTTAGAGGGTAGGTCGTCGAAATACTCTCTCAGAAAGAGG